>PVLD010000489.1:6196-278811 GCA_004027595.1 Dinomys branickii
TCCATTGTCACCACTCCTATTCAACATAGTTCTGGAAGCATTAGCCAGAGCAATCAGACAAGAGAGAGAAATAAAAGGAATAAGGATAGGAAAGGAAGAAGTTAAACTATCACTATTTGCAGATGACATGATACTATACATGGAGGACCCCAAAAACTCCACAAGAAAACTCCTGGAATTAATTGACAAATTCAGCAGCGTAGCTGGATACAAAGTCAACAACCAAAAATCAATAGCATTCCTATACACGAACAACAAACAGACTGAGAGAGAAATTGAGGAAACCATGCCTTTTACAATAGCAACCAAGAAATTGGAGTACTTAGGAATCACTCTAAGAAAGAATGTGAAAGATTTATTCAGTGAAAACTACAGTACTCTGAAAAAGGAGATCGAAGAGGATTTCAATAAATGGAAAAACATACCATGCTCATGGTTAGGAAGAACTAACATTGTGAAAATGGCCATACTACCAAAACTGTTGTACAGATTCAATGCAATTCCCATTAAACTACCGTTAGCATACCTCTCAGATCTAGAGAAAATATGCCTCAAATTCATCTGGAACCAGAAGAGACCCAGAATAGCAAAAGCAATCCTGGGCAATAAGGACACGTCAGGAAGAATCGCAATCCCTGACCTGAAATTATACTACAAAGCTACTGTGATAAAATCAACCTGGTACTTGCTAAAAAACAGACCTGAGGATCAATGGAACAGACTGGAAGATGCAACCATAACAAAAAACCCACTCAGCTACCTAATATTTGACAAAGGGGTCAACCAAACTCAGTGGAAAAAAGAAGGCCTGTTTAATAAATGGTACTGGAAAAACTGGCTTGCCTTTTGCCGAAAACTAAAAATAGACCCCAGTCTATCACCATGCACCAGACTCAGGTCAAAATGGATCACAGATCTCAACATTAAAACAGAAACTCTAAATCTGTTCGAAGAGAGAGTAGTAAAAATCTTGAAGACATAGGAGTAGGCAGAGAGTTCATGAACAAAAATGAAGCTGCAAGGGAAACACTCCAAAGAATCAATAACTGGGACCTCATCCTTCTGAAAAGTTTCTGTACATCTAAAGAAATCACCAGCAAAGTAAAAAGAAAACCCACAAATTGGGAAAAAATCCTAGCTGGCTGTCCCTCAGACAAAGGTCTTCTATCTAGAACATACAAAGAATTAAAAAACATGTACTTGTCCAAATTCAAAGACCCAATCCAGAAATGGGCATCTGAGATGAATACACACTTCTCAGATAAAGAAATACAAATGGCAAATAAATATATGAGAAAATGTTCCACATCCTTAGTCATCCAAGAAATGCAAATAAGAACAACATCGAGATTTCACCTCACCCCAGTAAGACTGGCCAGTATGAAAAAGTCATCCAATAACAAATGCTGGCAAGGCTGTGGAGAAATAAGGACTCTTACACTGCTGGTGGGAATGAAGACTGGTGCAACCACTGTGGAGAGCCGTTTGAAGATTTCTCAGCAAACTAGGTCTAGAGGTTCCATTCAAACCAGCTATTCCCGTCTGGGTATTTTCCCGGAAGATCTGAAAACATCATATCCCTCTGATATATGTGCACCCATGTTTATAGCAGCGCAATTTGTAATAGCTAAAATGTGGAAGCAACCCAAGTGTCCATCCACAGAAGACTGGATTAAAAAACTGTGGCATTTTTATATAATGGAATATTATTCACTTATAAGGAAAGACAGTTTTGGGGACTTTGTAGGCAAATGTTCAAAATTGGAAACCATACTCATAAGTGAAATAAATCAGCGATACATGAGCAGGCAACGTATTGTGTCACTGGTGTAAGAACCTGAGGGTGGGAATATAAACTAAGAGACATGAAGGAAATCTGTTCAAAAGCAAAGAACAGATGGGATGAGGGAAAGGAGAAAAGAAAGAGGCAAAAATGTATGTATGTATATATGTATATACATGTGTGCAGGAGGGCTAGCATGGTTCTACTATTGTATTATGTCACTTAATGCTAGGGAATAGCTGATGACTGGTTATTCGATCAATCTTGTATGCCTGTATGTGTTATCCTGAGCATACACTTTGAAGATATCAGTATGCAATGCAGCAACTATTGTTGGTGTTCTGTTGCTTTATCTATAATTCAATTCTGATCATACTGTTATTGTGCTACTTTGTGTCTCTTTGTTAATGCTTTCCGGTTTCTTTCTTTTTTTTTCTTTATTGATGTAGTTCTTTTTCTATCACACTTTAAAGGAAGGGAAAGAAAGAGAGAAAGGGAAAAAAGAAAAAAAAAGAAAAATTATATATATAAAAAATGTAAGAAAGTATGTATGTATAGCATATCTTACATAGTTGTACTACTGACTTAGGTCACTTTATAGTAAGGAATAGTTGATGATTAATTGTTTGATCAATTTTGCATGTCTGTATCTGTGTTCCTGAATATATACTCTGAAGTTATCAATATGTAAAGCAACAACCATTGTTGATTCCCTGTCACCTTGTCTGTAAATCAGTTTTGATTGTACTATTCTTATGCTACTTTGTGTCTGTTAATATGTTTTTGTTCTTTTACTTTTAAAATAAATAAAAGAAGTAACTAAAAACAGGCCTATGTGTTTTATAAAGATAAATGGAAAATATTTTGAAGGCCTAATTGATACTGGGACCAATATATCCATCAACAGATGAATGGATAAAGAAAATATGATATTTCACACCAGGGAGTACTACTTTGCCATAAAGAAAGAGAAACTTGATTCCTTTGTCAGAAAGTGGGTGTGGCTTGGAAAGGAAATATTAAATGGGATAAATCAGACACCCAAGCATAAATATCACATTGTGTTTCTTATGTTAGAAATCTAGAGTAAAAATAAAGAGCAAAAGAAAGGTAGACAATAGGAAGCAGACAGATAGATCATTCTTAATGGGGAAGAAGATCAAGAGATGGAGGAAGGGTGTCGGGGTGAGTGATGAAAAGAAGGCGCAGGGATGTGTGGTGTACCTGTACCAGCTCTGTGTGAAGAATGTAAACACTATGTACTACCCACGTGTACGAATAAGCAAAGTAACAAAAACTAGGTAAGTGGGTTTAAAATATTTGAAACCCAAAATAAGTATTTTTTAATATGTTAGTCAACTTGATTTGATCATTCCACATTGTATACATATGCCAGAGTATCATACTGCACTTTATAAGTACATGTAATTATAATCACTTAAGGATAATAGTATTAAAAATTTTTAAATACAAAAATAAAGTGAAGGGTGGCATCAGTTTTTTGGTTTAGTTGTTATTTCTAGTAGTAATAAACCTTTTTTGGCTTACACAGACCTGTAATCAGGTCATTCCCAAGTTTTGTTTGGAAACATTTTTTGAGGTCTCTTTCTTTGCATTAACTTATTTTTAGTAAAAAAGGATCTAATTCAAAAATAAAGATGAACTCTGCAGAATTAATGTTTAGTTCCTTAATTAATTGGAAACATTCCATTAATTAGAAATACTCTATTAGAGACTTTTTCTAACCCTCCTACCAAATGTGAGACCTGAAGAAGAGCTAACACTGGAATATATGAGGGGTCTTCACCTTCCCGGAAAGAACAGTCCTGTCATGCTAAGTGATGAGACATCTGTATCTCTTAAGTGTCGGCAGCCTGCCCAAAACTACATTGTTGATATATAACAAGTTGGCCAAAGAGTTTTTTCAAAGTTGGCATAAATGACAATGCTTTACTATCACCTCATGGACAAGCAGGGTTTTTTACAAGTCCGTTATGGTTGATGTTGCCTTTCAGAGTGTAAGTAGCAGATCAAATAAGCTGTCTTCTAAATTATCATAAGATACTAGGTTGCGGTATTACTAAAAAAGGAACTAGTAACTTAATGGATCATATCTAAATTATTATAGAATGAACAAAGAATTAGGGAAGCTGAAGTGGTAGTTAAGATCACTGTCAAAATAATTATGAAAATATGATAACTTGGGTTAAATAAAATGTGGATTTAATTAACAATATGATTTAAGAATTATATACAAATTGTAGGTTGAATTTAAGTTTCAGTAAGATAGGCTTAGGAAGTAATGGCATTAACTTTCTTTACATCAAACTGAGTTTGGGGAAGAAAAGGAAAACCAGAACTTATATTGGAGTTATAGTGATGTTAAAAGCGTTCACAAGCCAGTCAACTTAGCATGTCTATTAGCTGATGCTAAGAATATAGAAAATGGTCTCATGATCCTGATGCATGTGTCATATAGGTAGTAATTATAGATGTGAGTTTGACTGTCAAGAAGATGGTAGAGGATGGTTAAAGTGAAACTACAAGTAGAAAAACCTGGAACTGATCAATAACTGGAAGATAAAAAAAATGAGGGACATCAGCCAAAGATATTGAATAATCAACTAGAAATAGAAGCTACTATCTTCTACTCAGCATCAAGTAGATAGTGGATACTGACCGAGAGAGGGAGCAGAGGAGAGGAGAGCAAGAGAGGCAGCGCTCTCAGACCTAGGGCCACAGAGGGAGAACACCTACACTGACAGTGGAAAGACACCTGTGAAAATTATGGTCAGCAGTTGTTCTAGCAGACAGTCTTCTATTTACATACATGCTGACCTTTCCCTCCTCAGAAATGTCTACAATAAAGAAAAACTAGCATCAGCCAATTTTTCATGTGTGGCACATTTATGTAAGTGGCTTATTACCCACTAAAAAGATTTCTATGACTACAAAGTTCAACCTTGCCCTTTGGAGTTCTCAAAGAAAGAGCAGTGACGTTGTATTCTATTGTAGATGAAGAAAGTCACAGAGGGAAAAATATTAGTACAACGGCAGAATAAAATTGCTCCTTTCAGACAGTGTGGTGTAGGAGAAGCCACATGTTCTTTTCTACGTAAAACAATAAAATCTCAGACAAGATACATGAAACAACAGCACAAAAATTGTGAGCATTAAAACACACTGATTCCGAAGGGATACATGAGTAAGTATGAGTAAGTTCACTCTATCGTTAGCCTTGGTTACTATATTGTGAGAAATGCCAGAAACAGAAAAGCAGCTCCCGGTTGGAATACCTTGGAAGTGAGAATGTAAATTTGCGAAGGAAAGAGCCCCAAATGGCTGGAGCTGGCAGGACCACAGCCTGGGGTGGCTGTATGGAGGCCAAAGCCAATTACACATTGGTGGTGACTGATGTATGTGTAAAGGAACTACCCAAAGTCCAGAAATACCTAGAGGGCACCAGCAATCACAGCAAGCTAGAGGGCGCCAGCGTTGACAGTAAGACCATAGGCAAGGCTGCTGGTAGCCATTGCTCGGGAAGAAGAATCTGCCAGATGACATTAAAATGTGATCAGTTATTGTATGAAAAGGGACTTATGAAAATGGAATGAAAGTAATAGCCTTGGAAAACAATGCTTTCTGGAATTCTCATGTTCCTGTATAGCCCAGAACTTGCAGCAATGGAAGTTGGCATGCAGTAAGAACAAAGACTATCTCTTTTTTCCCCAGAGCTGTTTGTTCTTCATATTTTAAAGATGCTAGACCAAAGGTGATGAAAGGTGACCTCCTTCTCCTAGGAGCAATGTATTCACCCTGTGTCCACCAAGGCTGACCGCAGCCTTCCAAGACTACTGAAAAGCGGAATGAGTGCTGTACCCCAGGCATTCAGAAGGAAGCAGCTACTGAGTGGAAGAGAAATAATTGGTGCATATTAGTCTACACTTCACATTAGGGAGCATATGAGGGTGTGCACATGTGTGCAGTGGAAGTAGAATTGAAAGAAACCTGTTTTCATGTACTAGAGATTAAAACATGCCTAGAGCATTTAAGAAAAGTAGCCAGCAGAATTTTCATATGCACCAAGAATAGGGGCTTCCTTTTATGCAGAAAAGAGGGGCCAGACAAGACGACCTGCCTGCTGAGCTGAGCTGGACATATGTAAGTGCCTTTGGCTCAAAGCTGAGGCTAAATAGGAAGTTGTGCAATGAGGACACTTCATGCACTTGGCAAAAGCTTTTTAATGTTGGAAAAGTACAGAAGAAATTTTAATCATGCTCTGTGGAAGACAAGTGGAGGCTTGAGATAGATTGCTTCACTGTTCACAGCATGAGAGAGGTGATTCGTCCCAACATTTGCCTTTGACTGATGGCTTGAATATGCAGTTTGTTCTACTTCTGGGATTTGATGCACAGATCTGAGATACAAGTCAAATAAAATCTTCAGAAAGACTGTTCATTTATTTGTTGTATTTATTTATTTGCAATGCTGAGGATTAAGCTCAGGACTTTCAACATGCTATACCCCTGAACTACATAGCCAGCCCAGAAAAGCTTATTTTATTTGGGAAAGTGTAGAAGTCAGTCTGTCAGTGCAAGGAGTGATACCTGCTACCAGCTTCCAGCCTCCAGCTCAGTAGTGGCAGCTGTCCGTCACCAAAATATATATGAAGAGGGATTGGAGGGACTGGAGGAGCCATGTTGAGCAATAAGAGGATTTCTGTGATGGAGAGAAAAAAGACATCATTTTCTCCAACATCAAAATCCATTCAGCTAGCATTTATCATAATGATGAAACTCCATTCCTCCATGGGAGTTCCTAAATAAAAAGCCATAATAAATGATTAATTAAGTAATACAGTGTCAGAGCTACAAAGTGCTTTTATCTCCCTCTCATTTTATATTTGAGGAAATTAAGATCCAGATTATAAAGCAAAATGACTAAACGAAAAAGTGAGGTTTGTCATTCTCCAACCAAGTCATCTTTTCTTGATTCTAAGATGTCACTGAAGATGTTATGGTGCACTCTGCCATGTTTTGGAAAATAAACTGTTTAACTGAATCTGAGCTTTTGGTGTGTGATTGCTGTATCGACCCTCAGCTGTTTGTCTCTCATCCTTTGTCTCTCCGTGACTCACTAGTAGGATGGCCTGAGATTTGTATATTCCTGTCATTGCTCTGTGGCCAAAACCTACTTATTCCTGGTATTGCTTTGTGGCCAAAACCTACAGACAGTTTTGGTGCTAAGGGCTTCAGTTTGATGCCATAATGGAGGCTTTTGCTTCCGCTTCCAAAATGCACTAGCTCATAGGGGCTCAAAACCGAAGTGATTGTGACATGGGACTTGAAGGTCTGATCGCTGATTTCTTGCCATGAGAACCTAAAAATCTACTGAACCCTAAATAAAGGACACAACTTTGCAATGATCTCAATTTACTTCAGAGTTTCAGCTATATAGGGCATTAAAAATATCTAAGGAAAGGCCAACTATAATTTTTCTTGAAATCAAATAATTTGGGGATGTGAGGGGTATTTAAGAACATGATACAGAAGACTATCAACAAGCAGGAGGCAGTGTGAGGGCTCAGAGGATGAAAGAGCCTGAGGGACATCGATTAGTAGAGTCTTCTCTTCCCTAGTTCTGTTCACATGTGTTCTTCTAAGTGTGAGCTGATTACTACATAGGAAACTTGATCAAATGCCTGATTTCAAGGTTATGCACTTAGTAGGAGAGAGAGACTCTCATTGCTGTGGACAATCTCAAGAATAGTTTTCCTTTCCCCACAAGTACTAACAAGCTCTCAATACACAAGATGCAGGGATGGTCACAGATCACAGAATTGGTGCCACAGATGGGTTGTTTTAGCCCAGGACAGGAGTCCATTGTTCCAGAGAACCAGCTCAAATTTACTGTCTTGTGAGGACATTTGATCTAAAATTGAGAGCAAAACAATGTGTAGGTACAATGCTCAGACAGGTAGATCACCTTGGGAATCAGGGCTCAGTTTCCAAAATTAATAAATACTTTTTTAAAGAACATAAACCAGCACTTTAGGAGGCAGGGGCAGTCTAGACTGGGCAACTTGGTTACTTAGGAAAACTTTGTCTTGAAAAAAAAAGAAGAGAAAAAAGAAAGAAGAAAATGTAGAATGCAACTCAGTGAGAATCTTCTATATTTGATTCCAGTAACACACACACACACACACACACACACACACACACACACACACACGGGGGGGGAGCGAGAGAGAAAGAGAGAGAGAGAAAGAAAAAAAGAGAAGAAAGAAAGGATATGTATAATTACTCTCAATGGGTAATGGGTAGATGGGCAAAGGAGGCCCTCCTGCAGTTGGCTTTCTGGAGAGGACAATTCTAGAACCGATCTCTATGAGAATAGAGTATGAATCCCAAACAAATTCTACACAATGCGGTGCTGAAGCTGCAGCTTCTGAGAGGTTCTGCACTAGGATTTGTGCCCAGGGCCCTCTCAAAATATTTTTCTCATCAGTTAACTCATGATTGACCTTTTAAAAAGGGAAACTGAAATTATATTCACTGAAAAGTCAAAAGTTAAGTTGCAAATACTTTTAAAGAGTAAAGTTTACTCAAGGAAATGCAGACCAAAATAATAGAATAATCTCTCATTTATCATTTCCTCAGGTATCATATGTTATTGGCTACATAATGCCTCAGAAGGGAGGCAGAAAGAAAAAAGTGATCTCCGTTTTGCCTTCATACAAGTCGCAAACATAGTTTGAGGCCCTGCTCAGAAAATTCCTGTTCTTTTACATATTCTTCCATCCTAGTTGTGATTTTTCCTGTTCATAATGAACCACTCTCTGCAGATTTCAGGACACTCAAGAACATTTACTGCAACCACCCCCTGCACCAAATGAGAAGCTATCGGGAGCATGAACCATGGAAACACCCAGTCTATGACAGTTTAACTACCTGTTACAGCCCTGGTGATTGTCAGATCAAAACACTTTTCAGACTCTGTGGGAGTTTTCTGGTGTACCTGAACTGGGGTTTGGGCTTTGTTCCAGGTCTGGATCACTCTACTTTGGGCTCCCAAACTAACAGTGTCCCTGCCAACCTCACTGGACTAGGTCTTTTTTATTTTAAAGGTAGAGGAATAAAAATATATTAACAAACACACAGACATAAAACAATAAATGCAACATAGAATTTCAGACAAGGTGATAGGAAATTAATAATAGTTGTTGTATTACGTATTGTTATCTTCAAATTGGTTACTCAGTTAAACAAATATAGGCAGGTAAGATTGATCAACCAATTAAATATTAACTGCTCCTTTCCATAAAGCAATAAAAATTAGTAGTACAATGACCTTAACTATCTCATGTATACATATACATATTTTCCCCTTCTTTCTTTCTTTTCTCTTTTCCCTCAGCCCAATTGTTCTTTCTTTTTGACAGTTTCTTTCCCTTTCACAATATCTATTGTACCTTTTAGATTTTACTTACTCTTTCAGGTTCTTACACTAGTGAGACAATATGGTGTTTACACATACAGGTCTGATTTATTTCACTTATGAGTATGGTCTCTAGTTGTGTCCACTTACCTATAAAAGCCTCTAGTTTATCTTTCTTTATAGCTGAGTAATATTCCATTATATAAAAATACCACATCTTTTTTTATCCATTCCTCAGTTGATGGACATTTGAGTTGCTTCCACAATTTAGCTATTACAAATTGCACTGCTATAAACATTGGTGCAAGCCAGGCTTGGTGGCACACCCCTGTAATCTCAGCACTCGGGAGGCTGAAGCAAGAGGATTGTTGTGAGTTTGAGACCAATCTGGGCTGCAAAGTAAGCTCAAGGTCAGCCTGAACTGCATAGCAAGAACTTGTCTCAAAAAGACAAAAACAAAAAAAGAAAAACCATTGGTGCACATATATCACTGTGATATGATGTTTTTAGTTCTTCTGGAAAAATACCCAAAAGGGAAATAGCTGGGTTGAATGGGACCTCTAATCCTAGTTTACTGAGGAATCTCTAGACTGGTCTCCACAGTGCTTACACCAGTCTACATTCCCACCTGGAACTAGGTCTTGAGACATTTCATTGACATTCTTGCTGCAGTCAGGTTCCAAAGTAACAATCAGAAATAAAACAAGCGCAGATTAGAGTTTCAGTCCTGGGAAATCTACTGCAAGTTTACCTTAATAGCTCCCTGTGGCTGCCACCATTCTTGAGGGTCTGAAACTGCAGAATATATAAAAATGGTTGCAGAGTATAATCCCTGGACAACTATAACTTAATGATTTGTCACAATAAAAGAATTCTAATTTATTACCAAGGAACCCTATGATACTGAAAGCATTGTTTCATTCATATATGTATGTATTTATTTATTTTGATTGAGGAGTCTGGCATGGTGGGCCATGCCAATAATCCCAGCAGGAGAATCAATGTGAGTTTGAGGTCAGCCTGGGCCACATAGTGAGACCTAGTCTCAACACACACACACACACACACACACACACAGGCTCTACCGTGAATGTCAGAAAGGACTATATCAATGCAAAATGACTCTGTTAAAGATTGCCAGCCTAGGGTCTCAAATTACTGTTTTGATAAACACTATTCAACCAGTACTTGAGAAGATTCAGAGGTGATAGCCAATAGGGGAAAGAGATAGGAAGTGCTAGAACTTCTAATTTTCAGGTCCTAACCAAGGAACATACTCTCTGCGCTCCTGATCCTGAACAGGCTCATTGTAGGTATTTAAAAACTAAGATCCCTGATCCTTGGCGCTGAGTCTCTTTATGACCCCCTTCATAATATCTTCTCTAGTGAGGCCATCAGAGAGCATGATGCATTCAAATACATGGCAAAACTCCTGCTCTGTTATGTGTATATTGCTTTTCTCTTTCCTATGCTATCTCACTGCATCACCTAAGCCTCCGGGTCTCATATCTGCATAGGATAGATGAGGAGAGGAGGTGTCTTCTCATCAGCCTGGAGTCTTTTCATCTTTTTGAACACTTTCTGTATCTCTTTATTATATAGGTCACATATATATACACACATATATGTGTGTGTGTGTGTGTATATGTCATATGCTATGTAATCCACTTAATTTTTCTAAAAAATTATTTTAAAAGCACTTTCAAATCCCATCAATCAACCTTATGTGCCTGCCAGGAGCAGCCATGTTACTGACTGAAAGGTAACATAGGATGTTTCACCATGAAGATCAAAACTGAACCGAGTACCAGGAAAGATTTGGCCATTTTTCCTTCTGGTGTTTCCTTGGAATGATGCTCTGAAGTATTATTTCAGGATATTGTCCTCTAATGCAGCCAACAAAGCATAAACAATCAGAACATCAACACTTCTTAAAATTAACGACCATTGGTAGTATGCCTGTTGCATCTTCTGTGCACTGTGCTCCGAAGGCCTATTCTGCCCCCTCTTGAAAAGTAAGTGTGTAGGAAAAGTTAAATCTCGAGTAACAATCTTAAATACAGAAAGATTAAAAATATAGAGTTTAGTGATGGACTTGTGACTATTCAGAAAAACAGAAGTAAATCAGAAATTATTCTATGTGCATAATTCTATTATTTTAATAATAGCGGTATCTATTTATAGAGGTATCTTAGACGTCTTAAAAGGGCAACTTCTTACCTGAAGTTTGATTTATTTTTTGAGAGAAATCAAGGAAAACCTGGGGATGTAACTTAACGGTAGACTACTTGCTCAGCATGTCTGAAGACCTAGGCTCAATCTCCAGTAACACACACACGCACACACACACACACAAACACACCCCAGAGAGAGAAAGAGAAAGAGAGAAAGACAGAGAGAGCGACAGAATGAAGCAAGCAGAAAATATGGGGCCACCAGGAGCATCTCAATAGAGAAATAGAGATCTATATTTGCTCCTCCAATCAGGACAAAAATTCCTGATACTGCAGATATGTTTGACTGTCCTGGGATCCTTCTGACTTTGATTGCTAGACTATATGGTGACATTCTGAGGGACTGCCTATGGAGAAAAATGGTTCTTTGCCATTTCATGAGGATTTCCAAGTTATTTTAATTTAACCACAGAAAAGGAGATGTCAGTGAATGACTCTTTCCTTGGGCTTGACTTCCTTTGTAGCAGCATTTCTGATCCCACGTGATAGTAGTTTTGGGGCCTAACCAAGGAACACACTCTGCGCTCCTGATCCTGAATGGTAACCTGACCCTCCCTCTGTTTTCTCAGCTTTTATCTTACCTCTGCTCCCATGCACATGGGAGTACATAATTTATATAAACTCATTGCTAATATGCTGTAGTGGGACATACTTGGAGAACTTACACTGTTTCTAGAGTGCTACACTCTCAGGATGATTGGAAGATTTTGGCACACTGTTCAGAGCTGCCTGCTCTGCCTACCCTGAAACAATCTGGAAACCATAATTTATTAAGCACCCCTCTGTCTTACCCTATCATCTCCCCTAGATTCTCCAGGGATAGAGAAGACATAGTAGAAAGGAGAAGTCTAATGGGCAATGCAGAAGACTTTGCCTCAACCCCCATGACACATTTGACCCACCTTAGAATACAGAGAAGAACCAGAGGCACATAATATGCTGTTTTGTGGTTAGTGGTCTTTTCTAAGGTGCACTTGTTAAGGTCTGTGGAGAAGACAGTGTAGCTTCACAGGAGAGGGAAGGCACTGAGGCATTGTGTGCTGACCAGAGCAGGCCTTGGGAGGCCCAGGCTTTAGATTGGGTCAAAGTCAAAACCTCAGCAGCTGGTGCTGAGGAAGACTTTAGTGAGACGTGATCACTGGGAAATCCAAGAGAAGCAGTAGTGAGGGAAAACGTGCTACAGGAGGAAAGAGCACACTGGAGAAGTCATAACATGTTCCAAAGGAATAACTAATGCATTTGGATGAAGTAAAAATTGCATAGGAATGCCCACAGAAGAGAAGGCTGGCATCAGAGTCTACAGTGACGATAAAGTCTGAGGATGCCATGTGCAGCAGTTGTGGTTCTGTTCCTGTGGAAATCCACAACCCTTGCTGTTTTAACAGGGCAGGTGTGTGCTCACAGCTGAGTTCTTCCTGGTGGCTGAACTTCTTGCTTCTAATTTCTTTCCATAAAGACTAATTTTCTTTTACAAAGGAAATACATACTCAGAAAGTTTGGAAAACAAAACTATAAAGATAGAAATATGACTGCGTTGTTTTAGATCTAGAACACTCCTCCCAAAGTCTCATGAGCTCAGAGGAGGGGCTTCGGGAAGGGGACTGGGTCACAGGGTTTCTTTATGTATCAGTGGATCCATTCACTAGTGAGTTCAGCATCTGAATGTGCAGTTAGTCAGAAGTTGGACCTGGGTGGAGGTGGGTCATGGAAGGGCAGGACCTGGAGGGGTGTGGTCTTGCCCCTACCCCTTTCTGTGTCTGCGTCCTGGCTGCTATGGGTTGAGCATGTTCTCCTATGCCATGGAACTCTGCCTTCATGTTTCTGCTTAAAGCCAGCCCACCATCGACAAACACTGAGCCAAATAAATTTCTCCTCCTATAAGTTGAAGGTGCTGGGTATTTTGTCTCAGCAAGAACAAAAAAAGTTACTAAGGCAGACATGAATCTTACAAATAAAAATTAAGCATACATTAAGATATATTTTTCCAGTTTTTAAAAACGTTATATGTGTGTGTGTGTGTGTGTGTGTGTGTGTATACATATAGACACATATATACTTTTTTTTTGGTACCAGGAATCAAATTCAGGTCCTTGTACTTGCCAGGCAGGTACTAATGCCACTGAGCTGTATTCCTGGCCTTGTACATGTTTTTACTCTGACATCCAATCAAATTTTTGTAATATATGTTATCTTTTCTTTATTTAGAGAGATGCTATTACATTATCTTGGTTTCAAATGTAGTCATAGAAAACATAAGCATGATGTCATGTTCTTTGATATATGAATTCTAATAATATTAATATAATTCAGTTGTTGATTGGTGTGATTCCAACTTTCCATTATTATATAAAGTACTGAAATTTACAGGCATTTTTAACCTCATTATTTCATTTTAATAAATGCCTATAAATAAATCTACAGAAGATTTCTCAAAAGGAACTCAGTGGCCTAAATCATGAAAGAATGAAGAAATCAATTGTTTTTTTTTTTTCTAATTTGTGGTCTCCACACTGATATCAAACCTGGACTATTTGGAAAGCACTCAGCCCATTTTTGACTTCAGTGCAGTAAGGAAAACACACTTCACTGTTGCAAAAGGATTCTGGAAATAGAAACGGGCAACCTGGTTATGTTGTTTCTCAACTTGGAAATAAATTTCTTCCCTGTGAACTATAGAAGCTTTTCATCTGCACTATGTGGTGATTACACCTTTTCCATGGTGCTCTTTGGGGGTTTAATTGAACTAACATTTAAACAGCTTAGAAAACAGCCTAGACTGGGCTGTTTCATAGTACCAGAAAATCCTATTTTGGTTTGGCTACTTCTAAGCCACTGCTATGGATGTGGGTGTTGTAGGGTGAGTCACAGATCCATTTCATCACATTAAAACATAAGAAATTTGAAGTTACTTTCCACCTTAGAATAAATAATTTACATGTTCCTCTATTTCATCTTGTAGATTTCATGAGTCGCTGGTCAGGTGTTTCCCATAGGTCGTGTTTAAGTCGGGGTATCTGGTATGTCAGGAACTATACGGGGCACTGAGATTCTGCTGTGAGAAAGATTGGCCTAATATAACAGGGAGGGAGGGAGCTAATAGCACAACAGGGAAAAAGCATTAAACAAGTAACTATGCATGGAATTCAGAGTAGAGGAAGCATGTTTTTAAGTTTTATTTTTAGAGATAAAAGAATCAAAACATATTAACAAACACAGAGATATAAACAAAACAACATAAAAATAATCTAAACAATAGAGAATATCAGATAAGGTGAAAAGAAGTTGACAGTGGTTATTGCATTACATACTATTATCTTCATATTGGTTACCCAGATAAACAAATACAGACAAGAATGATCAAACAATTAAATATCAACTGTTCCTTTCAAGAAAGCAATAGAAATTAATAGTATAATTATGCTGGCCATCTTGTGTGTGTGTATATGTATTTTTTTTCTTTTTTCTTTATTTTCTCCTTTCTTTCACCCCATTCTTTCTTTTTGAGCAGTTTCTTTCCCTTCCTCGTTATCTACTGTACCTTTTAGATTTCATTTACTCTTTTAAATTCTTATACAGGGAGACAATATGATGTTTACACATGTGAGATATATTTATTTCAATTATGAGTATGGTATCTAGTGGCAACCATTTACCTATAATAGTCTCGAGTTTATCTTTCTTTATAACGGAGTAATATTCCATTATATAAAAATACCTCGGCTTTTTTATCCATTCCTCAGTTGATGGACATTTGGGTTGTTTCTATGATTTAGCTATTACAAATTGTGCTGCAATAAACATGGGTGCACATATATCACTGTGATATGATGTTATTAGTTCTTCTGGAAAAATGCCCAGAAGAGGAATAGCTGGGTTGAATGGGACCTCTAATCCTATTTTACTAAGGAATCTCCAGACTGATTTCCATAGTGGTTGCACCAGTCTACGCTCCTACCAACAGTGGCGAAGGGTTCCCCACAACCCCTCCAGCATTTGCTGTTGGTTGATTTCTTGATCATAGCCGTTTTTTTCTGGAGTAAAATGGAATCTCAGTGTTGTTTTAATTTGTATTTCTCAAATGACTAATGATATTCAACATTTATCCACATATTTATTTTCCATTTGTATTTCTTCATCTGAGAAGTGTGTATTCATCTCAGATATCCACTTTTGAAGTGGGTCTTTGAACTTGGGGGACCTGATTTTTTAAAATTCTTTATAGGTTTGAGATTGAAGTCCTTTGTCTGAAGGACAGTTGGCTATAATTTTTTTCCCAGTTTGTGGGTTTTCTTGTTACTCCACTGGTGATTTCTTTAGATGTGCAAAAACTTCAATAAGGTGAGGTCCTAGTTGATTCTTTGAAGAATTTCCCATCAGTTTCATTTTTGTTCATGAACTCTCTGCCTACCCCTATGTCTTCAAGATTTCTACCTATTTTCTTCTCCAGTAGATTTAAAGTTTTTGTTTCATATTTAGATCTTTAAGCCATTTTGACCTTGATTTTGTGCATGGTGATAGACATGGGTCTAGTTTCAGTCTGCAGCAGGCGGAAAGCTAGTTTTTTGAGGAAGCATTTTGAAAAATTCTAGTTGCTGAATCTTGCAACATTAAAGATGGCCTTTGTGCTCTCATCCATATCATTGGAAATCAAACAATAAAATTCTACAAATCCAGTATATTAACTATGCAAAAGTGAAGCAAGCTATTGTAACATAAAGACCATATGGCTTTATTAAATGAATACAAAAATACAGCAACATAGAGGGTTATAAACAAGATTGAATCCTAAAGTACAGTATTCAAAGAAAAAATAGTAAATGCTATATGAAAGAAGTAAGGTTAAAGTATCTTCAACTTTTTCAAACTTGCCCAAATTCCAGTTGAACAAATATTGGGAGAGGAGAATAATAAAGATGAAAGTTTCACACCTGTCTCAGAGAATCCTGTCTGTGATTCCGTCCTTGTCTACATATTCATGGACTACTTCCCAAAGCTTCTAACAGGGTTTTCTCACTGGATACCAGACTCCGGTGCTCAGTTATGAAGCAATTTAGTTCCTATGTTCCAATGTTACCTCTAACAAACATTTTTTTTTTTTTATTTTAAAAGGAATACATTTTTAAAATCATTAACAATTATATAGAATTTCAAAACAAGATGGTAGGAAATCAACAATGGTTGTTATATTGCATATTGTTATCTTCAAAGTAGTTGTTCAGATTACCAGATATAAGCATGCAAAACTGATAAAAAATTTTAAGAAAAAAAAGCATTAACTGTTCCTTTCCATATGCCAACAGAAGTTAGTAGCATAATTACCTAGCTATCATATATATGTGTGTGAGTCTCTGTGTGTGTTTTTATATATATCCCTTCTTTCTTTTCTCCTCTTTTCTCTCATCCCAGTTGTTCTTTCCTTTTGAGCAATTTCTTTTCTTTTCATAAAATCTACTGTACTTGCAGATTTTGTTTATTCTTTCAGTTTCTTACACTGGGGAGACAATATGGTGTTTACACATGAGTCTGATTTATTTCACTTATGAGTATGGTGCCTAGTTGCATCCATTCACCTATGAAAGCCTCAAGATTATCTTTATAGCTGTGTAATACCTCGTTGTATAAAAACATCTCATCTTTTTTATCCATTCCTCATTGATGAGCATTTGAGTTGTTTCCAAGATTTAGCTATGCTATGATGTTTTCAATTCTTCTGGAAGAATACTCAGAAGAAGAATAGCTGGGTTCAATGGAACCTCTAATCCTAGTTTACTGAGAAGTCTCCGGGCTGATTTCCATAGTGGTTGCACCAGTCTACACTCCTGCCAACAGTGGAGAAGGGTTCCTTTCTCCTCACAGCCTCACCAGCATATTTAAAAACAAATTACTTGTAATGCAGATTATCACTTTTTTGGTGATTCAAGCCCCCATGGCCTCCTACAGAAAGTTTCAACTCTCCTGCCCAAACTATACAACTTTTATAGTTCAACCCATTCTATGGCCTGACCCCCATAGTGAAGGGTTTTGTTTAGATGCCAACATCTGTATTTTTCCTTAATAGCCACACCACTGACAGCACACGAGTGACCAGTCCAACCGAGGCTGTGGGGTAAAGTCTATATCTTTTTAGGGATTTTATGAAAATCCCTAAAATATCCCAGGGCAGCCTGAGCCAGATTTACATACTCTTCTGTGGCCTTGACCATTGGTTTGGATGACAAAATTCATGGTCTGGCCTCCTTGGACTGACAAAGATGACCTTAATGGCCTTAGCACACCTTTAAGCTGGCTTGTTATTGACTTCCCTTTACTTAGAGGATTTACTTTAGAACATATAAATGACCTTTATCCTTTCAGTTAATGTCTTAATTTTTTAACTGACACATAAAATCACAACTGTATATGTTTATGTAGACCTATACATACATTAGGTACACCAATTCATAACACCTAAATGTTGAACATGCCCATAAACAGATGGATAGACAAAGAAAATTGGTATTTATACACCACACAGTACTACTCTGCTATAAAGAAGGATAAACTTGAGTCACTTACATGAAAAGTTACTGAAATCATAATGTTAAGTGAAATAAATTCATGTAATGTATCAGTACATGTATATATTGTATAATGTCTAAATAAGATGAAACATCTCTTCAAACAGTTATTTCTTTACTAGGAATGTGTTCAACATCTTTTCTTCTAGATTTTTGAATTAGTACATTATCATTATCTGTAGTCACACAACTGTGCAAAACTGCACCAGAACTTCCTGCTCGTATGTATGATTTAGTTCCCCTTGATCAGTCCATCCACTTCCTCCCCAACCCTGACTCCATTCAGTCTCTGGTGGACACTATTCCAGTCTCACCTTGGAGCTATAAATACCTTTTGTAACTTCCCCCCAGCTGTATATCCCAGGACCTGGGAGCCATCTATCTGCCAAGTGTACTCATCAAGGAAGATACTGTAGAACCCCTGTCTCATTCTCTGGGAGAAGGTCAGAGCCTATTTTCTGTGGACTTCAGACACCCTGCTCCAAGTAACAAAATTACTTCCTCCCATAAAGATATGACAAATGTATTTTCAAAGGAACTCTTTCAGCCTTACTAAAATTTAAAAGAGAAAGGAAAGAGCATAACCGATGAAATATCCTTATGTGGAGTATTCTAATAGTTTTATTTTTAATGTATTTGAAAAGATCATGTTGTGAGAACTTCAATTCTTGTGCTTTGTTGTACTTCTTTTTCTTGCTAATGATGGGATTGTCACCTCCACTCTAGCTCTGCGTTTCCTTTCTCCTAGCAGTCTCCATGCCATTTGCTTGCATTTCTCTATGCTGCTTTCCTCAAAGAAAACAAATATTCATGAAGGCAAAACAGAAGGTGATGGACGCAAATCACTGAAACTCAGTTTCAGTCTTTCTTTTCACTATTTTCTTGGGCCTCAACCTCTCAACCTATCTCACTAAGAAAGATCACCAGCCTAGTTTCCGGCGCCACTGAATTAACTCATGTGTTTGTCAGAGGGTACCCATTACTTAAGTGTACAAAACACTGCAGTACCCTGAGAGGGTGCCCTGCACTCTGGGAGATGCTTGAAGGAAAATGGCCACGCCTGCCCCTCTTACCTTTGATTATTCTGTTTCTACTTGCTCACATCCCAAGACATTCTTTGCATACCCTATCTGACCTTGGAGCTATTTTCCTGATAAGCAAAGTTTTACTTCCACACATAGGTATTTCCATTAGTTAACATCAGTTTTGTTTTGTTTTTACAGTACTGGAAAATGAATCCAGTGCCTTTCTACTGAACAATATGCTCCAGTCTTTTTTTTTTTTATTGCTTTTTTAAAATATTGAGACAGTCTCCTGTTAAATTCCTAATTTGTCAAGACTAGACTTGAACTTGTGACCCTCCTGCTTCATCTTCCAGGATTACAGGAGTGTACCATTATACTTCTGCTAGCACTATTTGATGAATGTCCCTAAGCAATAACTGTTTTATTTTCAGATGACAGCTATTTTTATCACTTCTGAAGTCTTGGACCATGAGTTTTTCAATTGTAAACATCAAAAGAAGGACACAGAATCATTTATGGTTCTGTTCTGTCTCTTTTTCAATCTATTCAATTTTTTAAATAATAGAACTCAGTACTATATATATGACAATGTGGAAAATTAAGATTAAAATTTCACTTATAAAATATGATTTATCACTAAGCAAAAATTGAAGCCTGTGAAATACAACACTGGAGGTGTGTTGAATTGTCATTAATCTTGGAAACAGCTACTGTGTTCTACATTTTGTGGTTCCAAGGACCATGAAAAATTGATTCATTTCTTTTTCTTCTCTTTTCTTTTTTGGTGTTTTTGAGACAGACCTTTGCTATGTAGCTCAGGTAGGCCTTGGATATATAGGCCGAGGTTGCTTTTTCTGGCTCAGCCTCCTGAGTACTAGGATCATAGGCATGTGCCAACACACCTGACGAAACCTAAATTATTAAATGCAAATCTCTACAAAGCAGTTGTCAATCCTAGCAACAAAATGAAGCAAAAACATGACAGTTACTATAAACAAGATAACTGAAGACGGTGAAGCCTAGTGGATTGTACCCTTCAAGGAAAATTTGCTGTGTATTGAGACATCTTTGCCTTCTGAAGGCAAAACAGAAAAAAAAAAAGCCCAAAAGGAAGGCTGAAGAATGGCAAAAAGATGACAAGGAGGGAAAAAAGTGTTCTAAAACCCCAACTCTACAGACCAGGCAGCCTCAGCTGAAGTATTTTATGCACAGTGAATACTTTCATGATTATCCTTAATTTCTTCTCATTGTGGAGGATTAGGGAGAACTGAATTCTTCTTGAAGTCCTTATCTTTTCCAGTGTTAGAAAATATCTACGTCTATAAATACATCCCATCTAAGGGCCACACAGTCTGGGAAGTCTTCCTTTGCTATATCTGTGGGTTCTGCTTGGGCTGGACAGATGTCTCATTTGTAAACTGTACTTTAAAATAATTATTTTCTATGAAAGTGAGGAATTATGGCAACAATTTAAAGTATAAATTTCTTCATATACCTGTACATTTACCATCATTAAGTTTTCTGATTTTAAATGATTTGTGCATTTTTCTGAGATTTTATAATCTCTAAAGTAAAATCGAATCATGTGCTATTTCTGTGTTGTCTGACCTGAATGTAACTGAGGAGGTCTGATATAATATTACTTCAGTTGCCTAATTATGTTCATAAATACTTTTAATAGATGAGGAATTTTGAAATAATTAAAATGTAACAGTCATGTAACACTATGAGAAGACGGGGAAACTTAGGAAACAGCCTATTTTGATAGTTAATCCTGGCAACCTACTTGGCTTGAGAGACGCTCAGAGATTAGCAAAGCTCACATCTCACTGTGTCTTGTGAGCCACAGGAACATGACCTTGGGGACTATATCTGGCCCTAGCTCCACCTTTCCTGGCTCTTCCCCTCCTTTGTGCTTCCCCGATACCATGAGTTGTGCAGTTTTTCTCTGCTGTGGCTTTCTATCATGATGTTTCTGCCTGGAAGCCAGCTGACTACGGAATGAGAACTCTAAAACCATTAGCCAAAACAGGTCCTTTCCTTCTTTAGGCTGCAGTTGTCAGGCATGTTTTCCCATCAGTGGAGAAGTTCACCAACACATCCATATTAGTTAAGGTTCTTGAGCAGAATAGCACAATATATATATATATATATATATATATATATATATATATATATGTAATGCTTAGCCCAACACAATAGAAGTCACAGAGCAAGAGGGACCAGGAAGATCACCGGAGAGTTGTCACTGTGCTGGAAGGCTGAAGGCACTGGAGACCTAAAGGCTGGTGTTCAAAAGAGACAAAAACAAGGGGTGCACCAGCTTCAGAAGGCAGGAGCAGCAAAATTCATAACACCTCAATCTTGGAAATGGGCTATATATCCACAAACAAATCAACAGACAAAGAAAATGTATATTTATACACCAGGGAGTACTACTTTGCTATAAAGAAGGATAAACTCGAGTCACTTATAGGAAAAGATACACGTTGAAACCATAATGTTAGGTGAAATAATCCAAACACAAAGTTTAAATATTCCATTGTTTCTCTTCTACAAGAACTCAAAACATAAATAAAGAGGAGAATAAAAGCTATAAAGGAAATATGGAGATAGACCTTTTTCAAGAGCAAAAACAACCAAGGGAAGCAGAGAGCGGGAAGGGGAGGGAAAGAAGAGGAAGATAGGTTTAAAAGGTATTTTGAAGAGTGGTGCCGACTCCCCAAGAGAAATGTAACCATTATGTACTGCAAACATGGACTAGTAAAAAAATAATAAGACTGGAGCTCTTCACGACAGCCATTCTCTCTTTGTATTTCCACTCTAAGGCTATTTCCTGGTGACACACAGAAGCAACACAGGTCCCCCCTCATCATTGTGCTGGCCCCGTATCATTCAGAAGAACCCAGAACTGCGCTGCATGAACCTGCCAGACGTTTCATGCTCCAGTCAAACTGACATATCACAGTTAATGCTCACAACACCCATATACATTTAGATAAAACAGTGTAGTTTAGAAACGTACTAAGCATTTCAGTTTAGAAGAAAATATATCCAAATCCATCTCTGGAACTTATAGTCTATATGATTTATGTTGTCTTTTTAAAAAAACTGGTATTAGATCTTTTGTCTTCTACAAAGATGACGTGAGATAATATAATCAGTGAAACCCAATCAATATTTAATATCTAGAGCTGTATTAGTGAATAAGCTTGCGTGTTTTGAGAGACTGTACCCTAAAAAGCACTGACTGTTACACTTGACTATAAATATTTAGAAGGGATATAAAATGAGATAAAAAGAAGAGGAAAGTAATATAAAGGAAGAAGAGCTTCTTTCTATTCATTTTTTGTGTCTGCTACTTAGCTAGGATTTGACATATTTTATCACAGTCAGTGCAATTGAAACCAGGTCCAGTAGACATCTTTTGGAGGCTCCTACCTCCTCAGGATGTGGCCAAGCAGAATTTTTTAATTGTGCAAAATATACAGGATGTGAGTTTCACTCTGTTAACAAATGTTGAGGGTGTAGTACAGTTGTGTTAACTATAAACAACACTTACAGCAATTTTCTAAAACTCTTTTTTAAAAATCACAAATGGCTAAAGCCTTACTCCTGTGGAATAGTCATTTCATATCTTCTCATAGCTCCTGGCACCCAGCATTCTTTCTATTGTTAGGAATTGGACTGCTTTAGCTTGATACAGAATCTGCCATTTTATATTTGGCTTATTTCCTTTAGCATAATGTCCCCAAGGGATGCTGTAGCATGTAACATTTTATAGCTGAGTAATATTCCACATTTTTCTTATTCATCTGTGTGTGGACATTCAGGTTCCTTTTACCTCTTGGCTATCATGAACAATCTTGCACAAAACATGAGAATACACTATTTCTTTCAGACCCCGATTTCAATTCTCTTGGATACATCCTTAGCAGTGGAAATACTACTCATGTGGAAGCTATATATTTCTTTGATTTTTTGAAGAATTTCCATTCTGTTTTCCTTGATGACTGCAAAATTTTATATTCTCATGAAGAGTACACAGCCTTCCAATTTCTTTCTTTGTCAACATGTATCTTTTGTTTTCGGTAGTAGTCATTTTGTCAGATTTGAGGCCATAGTTCATTGTGGCTTTGGTTGGCATTTCCTGTTTAGTGGTATTGACTTTCCCACATACCATTATTGCTTTGCTTTTGCCTCTGAGGTATAGAAAAATTTGGGATACCAGCTCCTTATTGGATATATGATTTGAAAATATTTTACAGCATTCTACAATTTTCCTTTCCATAGACTGTTCACTTTGCTGTGCAGAAGCTTTCAGTTCAATGTAGTTTCACTTGATTTTTACCTTCATTGCCTCTGCCTTTTTGGTGTTTTACTCAAGAAATCACTGACAATACTAATGTCAGGAAGCTTTCCTTGATTTTTTCCTATTATTTTTAGTTTCCTATTATTTTAGTTTTAGGTCTTGCATATAATTCATTCATTTTGTGATAGATTTTGTATAGGTGTAAACTAAGAGTCTGATTCTATTCTGCTGATATGATTAGTTTTTTCAAAACCAGTTGTTGACTAAACACCATGCGCTACTCTTGGCCATGGTTAAAGGTCAATCCCTTTAATTTCTTTAGAAAAATTTACTCATTTATATGTACTTAACTTTTAAAATACTCAAACCAAAATGAGTATTTTTTGCTCATTATTTAGAATTTTATCATGTTAATTTAAAAGTCCTCTGAGTCAAAATTGTATACATTTTCTGGTAATTTTGTGAAAGAAGGGAAAATATAAGGAAAACTGGTTCACAGTTCTACACAATTGCTTTTATTATTCATGGTTTGCGATTGTTTCTTGTTTGGTATATTGACATGAAGTGATAGTGTTGAAATTCTACCCTTTTGTCTAGAATATTATATTGTGCTTCTAGGTAAGAGCTAATTGAGGGTAAGCAGCTTCACTAGATGTCCTTAGTAAGTCTTATGTCAGGAGTCTTTCCAACTGGTGACACTTCTGAGCATGCAGGAACGGATTTTGGATGGCGATGGATGTTATCATTTCACAGCTGACTTTTATTGTATCTCTAGGACCTCAGCAAATATCCAGTGCAGACTCAGTTTGTCAACTGTCATTTTAGAGAACTTAGCAGAAATAGTTCTAGCAGTTTGTCATGTAACAGTCCAGGGAAAAAGTGAATTCCAGAGATAGGAATATGTAGTTGGAAGCTTTTTGTTATATTATGTCTTCCCTGGATTTCTTTCATGACAGTCAAAGCATCAGATCTCATTTTTAGTCTATACTCCATTAGTGTATGTAGAGTAAATTGTCAAGTGTACTTCCTCCTGTCACATGCTTTGTAGATATAGCCTTGAAGTATTCCATAAATAAGCAGAGGTAGCTATTTCTGCAGCTAATTATTTTTATAGGATCACTAGAAGTGTAAATTGTATTATTCTTGTCTGACAACAATTTGTCATTTGAAAGAACATGAAACTGGTTTATACAGCTTGGCAGACAACTGATATAAGGACGTGGCATCACGTCCTTATATGCATGTGGGATGCAGGGGAGTACAAGTTGTTGCATCCACCCTTATCTGATGCCTGGGTGCCTCCTTAAATCTCTCATATCTGTTAGTTCATGATAGAGCAGCATTTTCTAATATGGAAACTTGTACCCACATGCCACTATTGAGCCATTGAAATGTGGCTGGTCCCAACTGAGATACACTGAAAGTGTAAAATACACACCAATGTCAAAAACTTTGTAAATTAAAAAGTTTATATTGGTTCCATTGATATCTTTGATACACTAGGCTACATAAAATTATTAGAATTGCTTTTAGCTATTTGTGTACCTATTAAGAAATTTAAAACTGCACATATGGCTTGCACTACGTTTCTGTTGGAGAGGGGTGCTCTGGAGACCCACACATATTAATAGTTATTTCCTTGCTCTTTCCCAGGCCACAGGTACAAGGCTCAAATGTAGGGAATTATCAAGAAGCAATATGACTGGGTTTGAAAAATTACTAGTTTGTGTCATCATATGGGATGCACAAAACTGAGAGACAGTTTTGTTATTCATGGAAATACATAAGCTAGGTAGGGGAGCCAGCAGGAGGACAGGTAGATTTACACAGCTGTTGGTGGCCTGAAAGCATGTAGCATCCCACTTCTCTTCTAGATGCTCCTTCCCATCTACAACAGCAACTTGCGTGCAAAGAGTGGACGTTCTCTGTCTATCATTGGACTTAATACAACAAAAGGATAAATTTTTTCCAACTTCTGTAAAAAAAGTTGTTACTATCTAAGAATTGCCAAGAAATCCCCCAAATCCCCCCAAAACTGTGTTCTGCTGAGTCTACATTTATTAACAGGCAGTTGGACAGACAACACTATGATGAGATTTCCAGAGCACAGACGAGGTAGGGATTTCTCCACACCCTCAGACCACACGGTCTAGCAGGAGAGAGGGAAAGACTGAAAACCAGGGAGTCCAATCCCAAAGGCTCTGCATTGTTTCCTACAGTAAATAAGAAGAGCTCGGAAGCATTCCTTTTATATACAGATGGTAAAGGTAGGTGATTCAGAACTGGGTTGTGTTTGTTTTCCTCGTGGTTTTCGCCAATCCTTGTATCATTGGTCCTAAAAGAGAAGATAGGAAGGTAAGATGCTAGAACTCAGGGATACTGCAGAAATCCAAGCTGTATATTTCTTTGTATCTTAATCAAAGAAATCCACAGATTCAGGCATTCTACCAAGGACTATTTACAGTCATTTTCACAATGTATTCAGGGTGATTCCGTAGTATTGTTTTAGAACCCGGCATGTGGTGTCTTTTGAGCTGGGCATAAAAATAAGCATGTTTTAAGTCTAAATCTGCTCTTGACTACATGTGACCCCCATGGTGATAAAAAAGGGTAGAGGTCATTAATACCATTTCTCAGATTAAAAATTAAACTCCAGGGTTTAATGATTCACTAAATTCTCATATTAACTGTGGACAATACAATTTCAATGACCCTAGTGCTTTTCTATCACTATTTAAGCCATTCCTATCATCAGCTGCTTTCCTTGCTGGACTCTTCCGTGTTTTCTGCAGTAGACTTACAAAAATTTGACTTGTGAGCTTTCACAGGAGTAATGTTTCTGTTATGGTTGATACATTGTGTCAACTTGGGGAGTCTAGAGATTTGGCTGAGTGACTCAGCAGGAAGTCAGGGTGCTAACTTTGTATATATCCTGTGCCTGTGGAAGAGGAGGGCATGGAGATTATGTCCTCCTATAGGTCCCCTGGGTTGGGGTGCCTGTTTACAATGTAAGGGAGAGAAAGAGGCTGCTTGCCCGCTATTCCTCCCTTTTTGCTGGTTGTTTTTGCTGTGCTCTGCTGCCATGAACGCTTGCCCTCTGCCATATGCCACTCTGCCTCCAAACCAGCCAAGAAGGGACTGAAACCTCCACAAACTGTAAGCTAAATAAACCTTTCCTTCCTTCATTTTGGGCATTGGGTGTTTTGTCTCAGCAAGGAGAGAAAAGTAACCAAGACAGTTTGAGACTCATTTTGTCAGATTACAAACAAATCGGATATGCACACAAGAAATGGAACCTGTTCATAAACTCGGGACTTAGTGCATTTAAAACATTAAATCAATGTCTTAAAAGGAGGCAGGGAGTTTTCTCTACATATCAGCACATCATCAGCTAGTGCTATCTGGAGAATAAACAGCAAAACACAGTCACTCCAAATGCAGACATCTCATTTGGGGCCCATACCAACTTCACACTCAAAAGGGGCAAGCTATGGTTTTGTTGAATCTCTCAAAATCTCTCACCAAGTTGGGAATAGCCTTTTCTTAAGCTCACAGAACAATGCCAGTATTTTCATGGGCACATCTGTCAGGATTCTTCACTGCTTGAAGAAATACACTTTATCAGTCTGACCTTAAGACAAGCACCTCCTGATGTAGTTTCTGTCAAGTCACCTACACAGGATGAGAGTACAGGGACATGAAGTCCCAGGTGGGGTCTGTCGGACTTGCACCACGTTATGTTGACCCCTTTGTTCCGAGGTATACAGAATTAGAAGTGTTTCTGAGAAGGAGCAGTATATTCCATCAATAACAGGAGAAGCAAAACACTAAGCACGTATAGGAAATGGAGAACATAACAGCTAGAGTGAAAGTTTTAAGTCTTCTTTTCATGAATATAGAAAGACCAAGAGTAAGTTAATAACTACCAAGTCTATAGAAGAAGAAAATGAAGGTTTTCTGGTTCTCAACCTACTCTTTCCTTACTTTGTACAACCATGTGAAACCCCAAACACCCTAGTTGATGTCTCTTGAATGGCTAATTTCCTGTATCAGGGCAATGTGACCTCCTATTGCCATAGTGTTACTTAACAATGATTTCTGAATCTAGCAGAACATATTCCAATTCCAACATTGTTAAAGCTCATTATGGCAGTGAAGTGGGGCAAATGCAGTTGTGAAGAAAAATATTTTATTAAATACCATATATTAAAACTTTATTATATTAGATAGTTACTAAATGTTTATTTTTATGAAAATTAATTTATTTATTAAAATTAAATGGCAAAAAATTAAAATACAGTGGCAAAGCCTAATTTTCTAAGTTCATATGTTGGATACTTTCCTAAGTCTGTGATTGGTTTAAAATGACATCATGGTAGTGATAATAATAAATGATGCCACTCGTTTTTTCAGACACTGTGCCTAGTGCTTTAAAGTCAATGTTTAAGGGTCTGTTGAGTTCTCCTGTTTAGAGTGTTTAGGTGATTCACAGAAGTTTCCAATGAAGAACATGAAAAACTGTCATTTGAACTCACATTTCTCTTATAGCAAAGTATTTCCCTTTATTTAAAACTTTCTACTTTCCCAAGTTGCATATCATCTTTTCTGAGGAGTGAACGCCTCAAATTTAGTCTCTAGGGAGAGGATGAGAGCCAGCCACATGAGCTGAGTTATCCTTGTAGGAATTTTAGTGAAACAGGCTAAGTTCCAGTGTTGAAACAAAAAAATGCAGTGTTACATGCAAGGATATGACTGTTACGTAGAAATGGTTTAAATCTAGCTCACTATCTGACCTGTCAGTTTCTGTTTCATGTTTTCTTTGTCTATCAAAGAGAATGAAACCTATCCTGCAAAAAGTAGTGTTAGATTAAAGAAACTGCTCATACACCACCTATTAAATTTTCTGGGAAAGAGTTTTAAATGTAAACTGCTATGTTATTGTCTCCAAAATTTCAGTAATCAATTAACTTCAGAGTGAAATTGAGACCAATTCTGGGATCACCTGTGCTAGTATCACTTCCCTGACCTGGAAATTTCTACACCCGTGCAAGAGAACAAAAACAAGACCAACCACTTCCACCTCCATAGCCGTGGAGGCCCGTGTACTCACCACTGTGGCGCTGCCGGGTGTCATTTCCGGGCTGCTGCTCTCCTCACACTTCCCTTGATGACGTATGTGTGTATTGGTCTGATGCATCCTGAAATAGAAGAGAGGGGGCATCAGTGCTAGAAGAAACACAATCATAATAAGGAAAAAATAAGGAGCACAGTGATGTTTAATCATGAAGCCCAAATGAAACTAGAGAGATGGCCTGGGATCTTCATGTAACCCCTGTCCAGTAGGCACAATCCACAGTAGGCCTCTCTCTTTGTTCTAGATTCATCTTCTTCCCCTGAAAATATTTCATAACATTCCATGCAGCAATATACTCACAGAAATGTTACATTTTGGAGATTATTATTTGGAAAAGTATTTTGTAGATAGAAAAATTAGATTTCAGAGAGAATTTGACTTTATTAAATATATAATTACTCGGGGAATGGAAAGGATAACAAGATACAGTAATACAATTAGGATTGTGTAGTTTGAAATAATCTTAAAGGCTGGAAATTGTAATGCCTTTCACTTAAGATATTCTAAATTCAACATCTTGCTTGCATCTGATGATGCGAAACTGAGAAGCTGAAATGGTTGTCCTATACCCTTCTCTATGGACACAGAAACTGTTATTTGTCCTTCTGCTCTATAATGCTTACTCCCAGCCTGCTCAGCCAAGCAATCTAAGACAGCCTTTAGTAATATTTCCATCCATTTGGGTTCCTCACTCTAAAGTTCTTGAATAGAGGATCACTTTGTGTGGGTCTATAAAGCTAATAGAAATGGATGAAACTATACTGATAATTTAGGCCCTTAAACAAAATAAAGAGGAACTGAAATATTTCTGGGCTAGAGATATGGTATATACAATAATTGAATCCCTGGGTGGTTCATTTGTTAAGCAAGGATTTAGCTTGAAACTCCATAAGGTACATGTATCAATTTCATAACCTCACCATGCTATCATTATAGAATGGTCAAAAGGAGGCAAACAATAGAATGTGTATAGATAAGAAATTATTACCAATAATCAGATAACATTTAAACAAAAGCAACAACAAAACTAAACCCAGACGCCTTGTATTTAACCTAAAATAAAGACATTTATAGTGAACAGAACTACTCAAAAACCTGTGGAATTAGCTCTCACTGAACTGTTTCCACTTCTCAAAAGAAGAAACCAAGACTCCAAATGATGAAATCATATGGCCATGGCCACCCAGGTATTAAACAATCTGAGAACAGACTGCAGATGTGGCATTTATCCTAGTGTGCTTTCTTTTGTATGGCACCAGTTTGCTTTTGCATGGTACCACTTCCTTAAAAAGAAGACTTCGAGAAGACGGAAAATCAGCAGCTGGTGGTCATAGAACCTTTTAGATCCTATAGATGGGGCTGACTCTACACAGCATTGATTCCCAACTGTTTTGGTCTGATATATGCAAACATATGTACTTATAGAGACATTTGGTAATTGGAACCCCACATACTTTATTTTCTTTTACTTGCAAAGTATATAACAACGTAGGTAAACAGTTTCACTAAAGGGATGACACTCAGTCCTTGCTATTTTATATATAAGAAAGATGATACTCATGTTTTGAATTTTTAACTGATATGATTAATAAATGATCTGTAATATACCTCAGATTGGTATCTGCACACTACTGTTGGTTAGGAGCATAGTCGGGAACAACTACTCTAGAAGACAGGAAAAAGTAACTTGTGTACTTACAGGTTTTCATGACACAGCATGCAGGGATTGCTGTATGTTTTGCCATCAGCGCCACAGACAGGTTGTAAATCCTTTGGGCAAAGAAAACCCATCCTGGGCATAACTCGGTAGTGCTTGCACATCTCAGAGTCCTGCACAAGCAAAACATAAAGGACACTTGTTTAAGAGTATCCAAAGGAAGCAATAAGTTTGGGAGAACCTCTTAGGTTCCTTCATCAAAACTAAGAACAGAGCTGTGACATAGATTTTATAGAATCCCATATTTACATCATACCATATTAGAAGGACTTAAGTTCTTGGATTTAATTTCTTTTAATTTCTAAACAAAGAAGGACAACACAACAAGGAAGCAAAAATCCTAGAAAACATGAGGCATGATTTGATGGGGGCGTCCATAGGAAGAAAACTAGGATGGCACTCATGCTTTATTCATTACATTCATTATTTTCAGTGAAGATCTTGGTTATTGTTAATCCAGAAACTAAAGACCCTGAAGCAAATAGTAGTTACAACAGCAACAATAATAACAACAGACATAACCAGAAGAAAGAAAAATATTAAATTTAAAAGCAAAGAATTTTTAAAAGAAAGAAAAATTATACACTTGAAGAAGACAAATCCAATGGTTCTAGGAGCCACATTAAATATTAACAAGTACTTTAGTTAAAGTAAATTGTCAAACTGGAAGAAAAAAAGTCAACTATCCCATGTTTACAAGAAATGTAGTAGGAAAGTAACAGGTTGAGAGTAACATAACTTAATCATAACAGAATTCATGAATAGTTTAAATGACAATGAAAATATGTGCTATTAAATCTCAGGAACTAAAGAAGAGAGGTAAGAAAAAGCTATTTATACAGCCATTGCAAAGAAAGAATGTGCAAAAAATCATCAGTTTAAACCATCTCTCGAGCTGGGTGTGGAGGTGCACCCCTGTAATCCCAGTACTTGAGAGGCTGAGGCAGGAGGATCCTTGTGAGTTTGAGGCCAGCCTGCACTACAAAGTGAGCTCAAGGCCAGCCTGAACTGCACAGCAAGACCCTGTCTCAAAAAAAGACAAAAAACCACGCAAAACTATTTCTCAACAAGCTGGGAGATAATGAGAAAATTAAGCTCAGAGAAAATAGCAGAAAGAGTAAAGAAGAGAGAGCGATGGGACAGAAAATAGAACAAAGGCAAAGTAGCTGCTTGAAACTTTAACAGATGGATGAAAAGGTGAATGAACTAACTGAAAGGTAGGCGCACACACGTCACCATTATTAGAGATAAAAAGACAACAGTACATTAACTATAGATATTACAAGGAGAGTGTAGACGTATTAAGAATAAACCTGTGCTAAAAATTTGACAATTTAAATTAATAAATTTCTGGAGAACTACTTTCTAAAACAGACAAAAAGTGAAAATAAATTTAGCAATATAGTATCTCGGATATTCCTTTCAGAGAGGCCAGACAAGTATTAACTTACTTGTTCTTCTGTTTTGCTATGTGGTTCAATGGCTAACTGAACTGTTATTTTGTGTGCTTTTCACTTGGATTGTTCCGTAGTGATATAGATACTCTGGTAGACTTTAGCGACTTCTGTGAACCCCCAGCAAAGGTGGATCAACACAGGGAAATGAAACATATTTTAAGGTAACTCTTGCTGGAGCATCCAGCAAGTACGTGGGAGAAAGCATTATAAGGAAACAGGCAGAAGGGACAAAGAAGGAGGCTGATTTTTTCCTGCAGAGTACATCAGTTCTGAACCCATTTTATTTACTTCATCTTCAAAGTGAACCCCAACCCATCCACTTCCTGTGAGCTTCCCCACTTCTACCACGGTGAAAACCTGCAGCACCTCTTTGTGGACTGCGGCAGTTGCTCAGGAGCTCTCTCACTCTGGTACTTGACTCCCTACATTTCCAAAAAAGGTCATGGCTCAGCTCGCCTTTGTAGTCAGAATGACTGGGGAAGGACTCAGGTGGGGGAGAGAAGCGAGGGGAAGCTGAGGGATGAGCCTTTTCCATCTGCTGGAATTTCAGAATTCAGGCATCTGACTTTATATTTGATCACAGATGAGATTAATCATGTTCACTACATATTCACTTCTTAAAATTTTAAAATATTCTAAATTGAATCAAGGTTAACAATTTCAAAGAACAGAATAGAAACAGATGAGTTTTACCGGAACTCTCACTAAGCATGAACTACACTTGGTCCTCAAACTACTTGAGGCTACACTGTATCAGCCTCTCTAGATCCTTCTGTGCACTTGGGGACTGTGGAGGGCGAGGGTCACCTGGCCTGAGAACTTAATGTAACGGGGAGCTTTTCAGAAAGCATCGTGCCTACCAGAGAAGACTTGGAGGAATCTGGTCTCTCTTCAGAACCTCTAGTATGGGATGGCTTTGCTGGATGTTTTGCCCTTTCTAAAGCTTCTTTTTGACTAGAGAAGGAAATAAAAATTAATTTAAAACAATATTCACAAAGGTCAGCTCTATAACTTCTGGTGGAAAGTTAAATAATCCCAGGAAAACAGGTCATAATGCATTCAGAGAATAACTAGGATAGTACATCAAGAAAAGCAGACTGCTGGAAGCAGGCCGAGAGCTCTAATTACTAAATAGATGTGTGACAAGTGGCTAAAGTCCTGGAGTTTCAACTCCCTAGAGCACAAGAGGAGTGTTGGTGATTCCTTCCTCAAAGAACATGCAGATCATGTAGAAAGTTAAATGTTTTTGTTTTCCCAATGGTTTTTAACATCATCACCGTCGTGTGCATTGGTCTTTGAATTTGTTCATTGTTCTTTTGCTTTGCTAAGTGGCTCAATGGCTAACTGAATTGTTTTATAGTGTCTATTATTTTGTATGTTTTATATTTAGATTGTCCCATAGTGATACAGATATTCAGGCAGACTTTAGATCAGCAGCTTCTATGAATTCCCAACAAAGGTGAATTAACCCAGGGAAATGAAGCATATTTTAAGGTAACTGTTGTTGGAGCGTCCAGCAAGTATGTGGGGACAGGGTAATCATTAGGATAATCCAGAAACCCTTTCTACAAGGAAGCTGTTTAGCCCTAGAAGTTCTGGCTTACTATACAGCACAAAAATCTGTCTTTTTACAAACAGGCCTTTCAGTTGGGTCTGATATAGTTGTGGAACAGAGATGAGGAACCATGTCTTCCAGCTATGATGCTTAAAGTGGAAAAACATTAAGCATCACAGCTGGTCTCATGATAAGAACTTACACCTGGGTTTCCTGTCTCTGAATCCAAGCTCTCTTGCTGTTCTGTCAGATCAGCTCAGGCTAAGGACCTTCGTGATGAAGACCTATTTTAAGAACTCCGTGACTGCACCAGCACGTGCTTATTCAATCAGCACTTGTGGATGTGCAGGTCCGCGGCTAACTGAGACTGGGGCCGACTTCCGGTACTCACAAGACGGCTCTGCACTGGTAGCATTTGTTCTTGTAGGTCCTCCCATCGGCCCCGCGTACAGGGTCGTTCTCCCGCGTGCAGGTGAGCTCGCCGTTCCTCGCACGCTTCCGATATTCACCGCACTCATCCTGGAAAACAGGAAAAGGGGAGTGAACATGGCCTTGCCCCTTTTGGGTTGGTGGGTTTCTCAAGCTCGTTTGTAGGAAGTCCTTTCTCGGCCCTGGGCTCAAACTCACTGCACTTGTGCCAACGTAGGCCAGGGAACCCGCAGACTGCCTAAACTTTGCCTCTTCTTCATTCGTAACCTCTTTGCACTGGTCCTGGAAATGCTGGGAAACATAAAACGACGCTTAATAGACCCTACCCGTCTCCCTCTCCATTTCATCCTTCACTCCTTTCCCCCTTCTTTTCCATAAGGTGTGCTTTTAACCCCAGGAGAATCTAACTCTACAAAGGTGATTATCCCTGTTAAAGGACTGAATGAAGCTGTCTTCTTTGCAGTCTTGAAAAGCAAATAGAAAAGGCAGCGTGATGCACGCACACCAGTGATTGGCTGATGCTGAGAAAATCATCTGGAGAAAACAAAAGAGACGTCAAAGAAGGAGGCTACGTTAGAAGCTTAAGATTAATTTATAACACCCAAATCATTAACGTCAACACCAAGAAATCGTGCCCAAATCCTGATTTCCTATTTTACAATGTCAGAGATAAAGCATGGAGTTCAGGTTAGTAGGGTTAATATTCTCTATTTTGCAATCTGTATTTCTCGAAAAGCAAAGACTAATGCAATAATGAACACATTCTAGGGGAAATCTACAAAATCCAGACTGCATCAAGCCCCCAAATCAGAGCAACAAACTCTTAGTATGATCCAAAGTAACAGCATTGAAAGCATCATTATTGTTTGAAGCGAAGTATTAGCATTTTTATAATCTGAACCCCGGAGAAGAAGGCAAGATTCTGAAGGTAAAAAGTAAAAGAGTTACTTTGCTATCTTTTCATAAATAACCTTTGCATCCCTTGAGGATTGGGAATTTGATTTTTCTTCATCTTTTTTTCCTTCTCTAGCTTCTCGCTCACTGTGAAAAAACAGATAGGATTTTTCTCATTAGTATTGGATTCCTTTTAACCAACTAATTTTTGAATGCTAAACATTAATAAACTTAACTTTTCTCATGTTTAAACCATTAAAAATACTACTCTTTAGGCAGTTTTGAACATTGGAATTTTCATAATATATTTGTAGCAATATGTTCAATTTTAATTGATCATCCAGGTTGATATCATACTGAAAAACAATTTTTAGGCTATTTTAGAATAAATATTCTAGACTGTCATCTAGAAAGTTGCCTCTTAAGATGTCTTATATATGTATATCTGCTCCCAACAGTGAATGAAATCATTATATACTGCAAACACTTACTATTTTAATTTGCATTTCTTGAATGACTAATGATATTGAGCTTTTTCATACATTTATTCTCCATTAGTATTTTTTCTTCTGAGAAGTATGTAGTCATCTCAGATGCCCATTTTTGGATTGGGTCTTTGAATTTTGGGGGACTGATTTTTAAAAATTCTTTATATGTCCTGGATAGAAGTCCTTTGACTGAAGGGTAGTTGGCTAAAATTTTTTCCCACTTCATAGGTTTTCTTTTCACTCTGTTGGTGATTTCTTTTGATGTGCAAAAATTTTTCAATAAGATAAGATCCCAGTTGTTGATTCTTTCAAGTATTTATCATGCAGTTTGGTGAAATAAATTGGACCCACTTGTGTAAACATCCTATTGTCTCCCTAGTGCAAGAACATGAAAGAATATGTATATATATGGGTAGCTGGAATAGGTGTATTGCTGATGTCTCTAGTTTATTGAGAGGAACAGTCAATGCTTAAAATTTTCTTTTTCTTGACCAATTTTACATGCTTGAATTTGGTAATTAGAATACTCTGCATCATTTCCAATGTTTTTAAAAATTATTGTTATTATTGTTTTTACTTGTTGCTGTCTTTGATCAATCTTACATTCTTATGTATAATGGACTGAGAAACTTGGTTGAATGTAATAGTATGTAATATAGTGACCATTTGTAAATTTCTATCATTTTGTCTTAAGGTCATGTGTCATTTTTGTTGTTTCTGTGTTGTTTTGATTTTATCTTCATTGTTGTTTTGTCAGTTGTTTAATGTTTAAAATAAAAAATAAAGTATTGCTTGTTACATCAAAAAAACCCCAAAATGTACAATAGATAATATGAAAGGGAAAGAAATTGCTCAAAGGAATGAACAACTGGGATGAGAGGGAAGAAAAAGAAAGAAAGAACTAAGGCACAATATGTATATTTTACAACTACAATGCTGATGTCTGGTGGTTTATTGAAAGGAACAGTTAAGGCTTAATTATTTTTATATTTTGACCAATTCTGCATGCTTATATCTGGTCATCTGAGCAACTGGTAAGAAAACAACAATATACAATATGACAACCATTGGTGAATTCCTCCTATCCTGTCTAGTGAAACTCTGTATTATCTCTAAATTATTATTTTCTTATTCTCTTTAATGGTTTGGTCAATCTTGCATTTTTACATCTGGTAATCTGAGTAACTTTGTTGAAGATAACAATATGTAATATAACAACCACTGTTAATCTCTCTCATTTGGTTTGAAACCCTGTATCATTTTTATTGGTCTTGCTTTGTTTTGTTTGCATTTTGCTATTGTTCTTTTTTTTTAGTATTCTCTTTTAAAATAAAAAAAGGAAGTTGCCTCATTTTTCTTTTTCATTTTCCTGATTAAATTATAAATAAATTCTCAGTTTTGATTGCTCTTTACAGAGTGACTTGTAGTTTATAAATATTTTTAAAATATACTGCTACCTTTAACCACCACAGAATCATATTGTGCAGTTATTGTATTTCTTTTGTACATCAGAGGCACCGAGGCTGCACAAAGCAAAGCAGCCTCTTCCTGGTTACTTTCCAATCCTCTTACCTCCTCCTCAGAGATCACCAGTTTTGTCAGTGCGCACCCCTACCCCAGACACCCCAGATGTGACTGTTTCTCAACATCAGCATAAAAATTGTTGTTACGGTGCTTTGGAAACTAACTATTCTCTGAACTGAGGAGCTATTTGTCTCTAAAATGTAAAGTGTCTAAGGTGGAAAGTAACAGGATCTATTTTCTGTCAAATAGACACACATATATAGAGAAGTCTCTTTACGTACAAGACGGTCTGACACATGGCACACTTGTTGACATACACCTTCCCATCGGGGCCCCGGAAAGGGCTGTTGTCTCTGGTACAGACAAGTCTTCCATCTTTCTGCTTGCTCCGGAATTCATAGCACTGATCCTGTCAAATAGGGGAAACAAAAAGGTGTTATAACTATAACTTCATCTCTGAACTGTGAAAATAGGATTGATTCGTTAAATATGAATTCATAACACTTGAAGAAAAAATAGAGAAAATGAGGTGTCAGAGGTGGCGTGTGTTTTAAAGGCTGTCTATTCAATCTCCCTGTGATGGCACTTACTACTCCATCCAAAATGTGCAATTTTCAAAAGCCCTAGAATAAACTGAAAACACTTTTAGCTTTGTTTCTTAGTGTATTTTTTTTTTTTTTTTTTTTGGCACTGGGATATTGTGCTTGCCAGGCAGGCACTAATGCCACTGAACTGTATCCCCGGCTAGCTTTGTTTCTCAATAACAAACTTTTTTAAAAAGTTAATTTGCATTACATGCCAGGAATTTGTTCTTCTGTGCTTTAATCAATTTCTTTTAGTGACCCAACAAATCCTCTAAGATAAGTATTTATTGCTCCCACCTTACAGATGAGAAAAATAAGACTCAGTTATTAAGTAGTCAAAGTTAGCCTTGAACTTGAGACCAGAAACCTGCTAACAACTAGACAACTCTTTATTGAAATAGAACATTTCATTTTATTTGGTAAATAATAGAGAAAAAAATCAAAGAAATTATGGCAAGTCCAAAGGCCTCAGATTGATTAAAATGCATTTTGCTTCTAAGAATCACATTTGGTAGAAAGCAAGGGCAGAACAGGCCTATTTTAAAACAGTCTTCAGTCTTTTTAATAGAACTAAAACCAAGGAAAACCAGTGTGTAAATGAACTATCATTGTTACTCTTTTGCTTTTATTTGGCAGAGAATAAAACCTTTACCATTTGTATGGAAACAGACCTGACAATTTGTTAACTGAAAAATAGAAACCTTAAAAAAAGAACCCACAGAACTGAGTCCAGGGGATCTGGCTTCTGCTGATATCTTTGGGGCTTTATAGAAGTCTCTTGAATTCCCCTTAACCCACAAGAGACAAAGTAGATGCATGAAACATTATATTGAAAAATAGTAGCTTAAATATCACAGGGTTTCTCCCACATGCCAAAACCCAAAATATAAGCAAAGAGCAAAATCATAGCTAGATCACAGGAAGTAGAGAGATAGACTCTGTTCAAAGAGGAAGGGGCACAGAAGATGGAGGGAGAGGGGAGAAAAGAGGGGAAAAGAGTGAAAACAAATTAAAAAGTATTATGTACATGCACCAGCCCCACACGAGGAGTATGGCTGTCTTGCAATATAAACAGATACTAATAAATAATAAAGACAGGAAAGATGTTAAAAAATGCTGCTGGTAACCTAGATTGTCATTTTCCTTCTTTTTGCAAATTGTGATACCCATAAAAATTCCAGGCCAGGTTTTGTCTTTTTTTGTTTTTATTTGTTTGGTATCGAGAATCAAACTCGGGACCTTGTGCTTGCCAGGCAGGTGCTGTGCCACTGAGCTATATCCCCGGCCCCTTTAGGCCTAGTTTTATCTGCTGGATTTGTTAAAATATCTTGGATTGAAACTTAAGCAATACATTAAATGTATTGTTCAATACATTAAATGTATCAGGGACATCATTTTCAGAGTAACCAGAATTACTTCCTCTTTTAGATGTTCACAAAGCGTCCTATGTATGTGTTAGTAATATCTCCTATGTTACTATATTGCAATCCTTGCTTTAAGGGTTTAGTCTCTTGTTCCTTTTTTTTTTTTTCCGTCCTTTTGAGACAGCATCTTGCTCTGCAGTTCAGCTGGCCTTGAGCTCACTTTGTAGCCCAGGCTGGTCTCAAACTCACAATGATCCTCTGGCCCCAGCCTTCCAAGTGCTGGGATTACAGGCATGCACCACCACACCTGGCTCTTGTTCCTTTCTTAAACAATTTTTTTTTTACAGTAGTAGGAATTGAACCCAGAGCCTTCACATTGAGCTACATACTCAGTTCCCTCCTCCCCCTTCTTGTTTTTGAACAGGATCTCACTAAATTACTCAACTGCCCAGGCTGAGCTCAGGAGATCCTCTTATTTTACCCTCCCGAGTCCTGGGATTACAAGTGTGGGCCAGGCTCGTCTATCTCTTGTTTATTTGTAATTGTTGGCTCCTGCATTTTTCTCAACTGTAAAGTTGAAACAACCCACCCCATAAGGTTTCCTGGGGGGGTCTTACTCACGATAATTTGTATACTTTGTTTTACTTTGCATGTATAGATAAAACCATAGTTCTTGGACATCTACATAGAATCTGGCATTAGAAATATATACTGGTGTTTCTTTGAAATGTTTATGATAAATATTACATATTTGGCAAATAACCAATACACGGCAGAGATCAACTTAAGGTCGTACAATGAAATATTTTATCAAAAGACATTCATCCACCAAAATGTATAAGTAGATGTTACTAAAACATTTTAAAATATTTACAAGTGGTGCCAACATTACATTTTTGTGTAATCAGAATGGAGGTCTATTGAAAAGTTACCCCACTAATGGGAAAAATCTTCCTGGGAAAATTTTATTACTCTGTTTTTCTAATTGGAATCTATAGCCACTTTAGAAGAGATCAAGCTGATATCCCCGTGTTCAGGTTGTTCAGTTGTTGAATACGATGTGCAAAGCCCAGAACTGAACACTAGGTGGCACTGGAAAACAAATTAAAGAACTTAACCAAGCTTTCAAAATTTTTAATGTACACCAGGCTGGCCTCAAACGTACGATCCTCCTGCCTCAGCCTGCTAGAAGCTGGGATTCCAGACATGTGTCACCATGTCCAGATAGAACTTCGTATACTTGATACTTTCTTTCTTGTTTATAATTTCTGACATCTGTCTACTTGTTTTAAAATTTCAGAAATGAAATTCATTGAGTGGATAATTATAAGAATTTGACAACTGTCACCGGCCCTACCAATGCGTGGTGATTTTGTCAGAGTTGTACCTTAGGGTTTTGAATGCCATATTTTGTTTTGCTTTGTTTTTTGTAGGATCTAGCCATGTCTTTTTGTTGCTCACCATTAAATCCCAAATGATTAGTCCATAGTATCCACACATACTTGTTAAACGAATTCACTGCATGAGGAATCGGCCCAATTCAATATCAGAGAGTCTCCCATGTGTTACCTTCCTGTCATTGCTCTTTTCGCCTGTGTTTTCCTTGCCTTCTTCCTCTTTCTTTTTTTTTTCAGCTGCTTCCTTTTCCCTGAAAGGATGGAAAGAAACATTTAAATCAAAATGAATAAACACTTCATTTATTACAAGATCTGTTCCAAAACAATCGTTACTTTCCTAAATTGGTGAGCAATGATCATTATGCTTTCAAGACTCAGAGGCAAAACCCCACCTTTGGAAAATACTCACAGTCTTTTTTTACACATAGCACACTTGTTGCCATGTGTCTTTCCATCGGGACCCCGAACGGGGTCACTTTCTCGAGTGCAGGTAAGTTTGCCATTTTTCATGTGGCTTCTGTATTCATCACACACATCCTGAAAGGAAGGAAGGCTGTATCACAGATGCTGTTTACATGTAGTGTTGAATTAGATTTGAAAACCTGAAGATTTTCTTCTAAGTGTTGGGCAGACTTTTTGCCTTACTGTAGTAGGCAAATAATGGTGCATAAAGATGTCCACACTCCAATTTTGGTTCCATATGGAATTAAGGTTGCTAATGAGCTGTATGTGATCTGAGATTATCAGAGCTGGCCACATGTGACCCTAAAGATTCTGACCCAAGAAGGAGAGAGACTAGGCATCAGTGTCAGAATGATATAGCACCACAAAGATGTGACTGGCCATTGAGGACTTCAAAGGCGACCACAAGCCAAAGAATGCAGGTAGCCTCCAGAAGTTAGAAAGACCAACGAGCACATCTTCCCATAGAACTTCCACAAAGGAACAGAGCGTTAGCCACACCCTGGTTTAATGAGACCATGAGAACTTTTAGATTCCATAAATATAAGTTCTCACCCTGTGTTATTGATTGAGACTCCTGACTTCCTAAGGGTGGGATCTCAGTTGACCATATTGACACCTCTTTCCACGGTTTTGAAAAGACAAATGTTGGCTTATAGAAAGACCAGCCCATAAAAATTTGTTGATGACTTACCTTTCCTGATGTTGACCCAGTGTTATTAGATCTTAAGCCAGAATTCTTTTCTTTTTCCTCTGCTTCTCTTTGTCTGAAAGACACATTAGCAAATACGGGGTTTAAGGTAAAGAGATATTAACAAATACATTTTGAACATTAACAAATGCCAGGTAATATTAGCATTTGAATAAGATTTTCTCACATGACTTTTATAAGCAAATGATTATAATTTTTTTCAGGTAGAAAGGTGAAGAATGTGTGTGTGTGTGTATGTGTGTGTGTGTGTGTATGGCATTAGGGATTTATTAAACATATTTTGAATAAATGACATAATTAAGTGCACTCTGGTAAGTTTTGGAACTACACATATTCTTAAGTGGTCTCTTTTTTTTTTTTTTTTTTGCGGTACTGGGGATCGAACTCAGGACCCTGTGCTTGCTAGGCAAGCGCTTATTCCACTGAGCTATATCCCCAGCCCCTTTACACATATTCTTCTAAGTTACCTAGAAGTACCTCACTTTATAGGTAGAACTAAAATATAATTATATTTCATGACCTGAAAACACAAGTCATTAGTGGGTCACACAACATTCTAATTCAATTCCATTCACTAAGGGAAAATAAATGGAAGAAACCAGTCCCTTTTTTATGCAATAAGTGTGACTCATATGCATAGCAAAAGAACTCACTCTTTTAAGCTGCACTGGCTGATTATTCTAAGTGACCATCACAAAATCTCTAGGATTCAGGCAAAATGAAGAACAGTAATCTATCATCATGGCATTCAGAGATCATAGAATTACAAGAAGAACTAGAGTAGGAATCAGTCCGTTGATTAGCCATCCTTTAGGGCTTGTCTTCCTTAGGAAACGCAAGAGAAAGCAGCAATAGTTAGGAATTAGCGAAAAGTATGACTTGCATGGAGGGAGCCCCAGAATATGAGAAATAGCCCTTAGTTCAGGAGGTGGCAATATTTTAACCATGCCTATTGCGACAAACACTTACAGTAATTCTTTACACATGCTACATTTATTGTTGTAGGATTTCCCATCTGCATCACGCACCGGGTCGTTCTCCCGAGTGCAGCTGAGTTTGCCGTCTCTCATAGTTTTCCGGAACTCAGCACAGGGGTCCTGATAAGGGGAGAAAAGAGTCTTCTGGAATAACTCAGTCTGCTTCGTCTGCTGTCATTCATTTGTGAAACAATCTGAGTAAGAAAAGCTCTTGTCTCCCTCCCCATCGAAGAATTCTCTTTGAAGGTCTTTTCCACAGAGAAAAAGTAACTAGAAGCATCCATAGTCTAACTCAAAGTGGTCCGCTATCACAGCTTCGACTGTTGCTTCTAAGGATCTACATAAGAAAAATGTAAAGCTGGTGGAGATTTAATAGAATAGATTAAAGTCAGGCAAACTTTACTCACAGGTCAGATCTGTCCTGCGTCCTGTTCTGACATGTAAGATTTTATGGAAATACTTCTTCCCTCATTTGTTTAGGTATTATTTATGGTTCCTTCAACAATGGCTTACATTTATGGCTTAAATAACAGCAGAATTGAACAGTTTCAATGGACATAATATGACCACAATGCCTTCTCACTGATCTATGGAAAAAAAAAGTACAGACTTCTGGTGTGAATAGAAGAACTAGAAAAGCGTTTGGAAAGCACAAATTTACATGACTGAATTTTCAAGAAGACAAAACATCTAAACAGCTCCACTGCTTTAGAGTGAGAGTTGTTTCTGAAAGCCAAAGAGGTGGACAAAACAAAGGCTGGGCATGTATAAATGATAACTGTCGGGACTGTGCTTATGTGGATATGAAATAGTCTCAATATGAGGTATGATTCAAATATACAGCAGAGCTTTTAAAAATTTAATTTTATCACAGTAAAAAATACTTAACATTAATCTCCCTCAAAATATTCGACCCTGCTTCTAACACACGTGTCCCACTGTCCTTGTCACTGTCTGAAGGAGTTCTGGGAGTCCTTTGTGTGTGTCTTTCGTTACACCATTGTGGCTGCCTCAGGGTCCTGAATCCATGCAGAACATTTCACTTCCCTCAGTATTTTAACTTTGAAGAAGAGCCAGAAGTTGCCCAGGACCAGATCTACTGACTAAGAGGAGGACACAAAATAACATTTTTATGTCTGCCTTTGTGGTAGACGGCACTGGGCAGCAGTAGTCACTGTATTTTTTGATGGCTCCTTAAAAAAAAAAAAAACTACTCAGGAAAGAGGACTTCAAGAACAGTTTCAGAAAGTGACAAGAACAAGAGGATAAATGAGTTCACAGTAAGGGGGAAGGGGGTGAATGATAATGTGTCCTTTACTGTAATATCTTTTAAAAAATTTAAACATTCACTGTATTGTAGTTCAAGGTTGCAAGAAGATAAATAAGGTAAGTGTAATTTTACCAAATGGGGTTAAAATGTCCAAGAAATTACCCTGCATTCATTAACACTTTGAAGGCACTTAAAATGTCTCAGGAAATATATTAAACATTTGCCTAAGTTATTTAAATTTTTTTAATGAAAGTACTGCAAGAAGAGGTAGATGAAGTAATTTATTCAACGCTTCTAAGTCCGAAAGCTAGGGGCTAGGATATTATCCCAAACCGATCCCAAAGCCTCTGTTCTTCTGCCTTATTATGGTACTGTAGATCAACGGAACAGCTACCTCAGACCCTTGGCTCCATTCAGGGTGAGAGAGAACAATGAGACGCAGTAAAGATGGCAGGTTGCTGGTGAGAGAAATACTGACACAAAGGCTGGAGTACTAGGATGAAGATCAAGATAATAGGATAAAGTACCATGTCATTAATTAGGTACATGCTTAAAGGAGGCAAATGAGCCCCGGAGAAGTTAAAATTGTTAATGTCTTATCCTACGGCCTTGAGGGTCAGTCCTCTTCTTGCAAAAGGTCTCAGGATCTGTCCCTGCCCCCTTCCCCTTGGGCCACGTCCTCCTTCCACCGACGGGGGAGCACAGCCCACTCTAGCGATGGAAACAAAAGGTTGCTCTCACCTGATCTTTCCCTCCTCCACCATTTGAGCCATGCCCGGCCGCATGTTTCTGATTGTCCCCTTCTTTCTTCTTTCTTTCTTCATTTTCTTTCTGGCTGGAAATTAGAAAATAGAGGACAGGGAAAAGTAGCTCTTAGAAAATGGAGCGATCCTATGGCTTCCTCACCACAGCCAAAGTAATTTTGTACAGAACTGAGCAGCATTTATGTAACATCAACAGTGCTGCCGGCGCTCTTGTCTAAAAATACAAATGAGGAATTATGTGGACTCCTTTGCCTAGAAAAGCTCTTATTACAGTAAAAGAAAACCAACCTACACAGGACTAGAAATAAGACCAATTGAGTCATTTTCATTTCCTAAATGTTCCTGGGGCATCTTCAGCTATTTCAGATAAGTATCTTATATTCAAGAGGCCCCTAGAATAAATTATCTTCTCAATTAAGAATGATCTGCCTCTGAAATGCTCTGCTTTTCAGGAAGGACAAGACAGCAAGGTCTTCCATAACCGCTCCCTTTCTTAAAGCTTTCTGAGGTTTTGCCACATAACATGAATTTGACCGTCAGGGTCTTTACCTCGACCCACTCATCCTCTACCCCACTTCCCACACTGTTTGCTCCTGACCAGATTGCTGCTACGCTTTCCCCCAATACCAGCACCCTCTGAATTTTAGTCCTTTCACTTTGCCCCATTTTTAAACCGATGATATGACTCTTCCCAAAGGAAAGATACCTTTGCCACTTTCTCTTTTACCTGAAAAATGTTAATAACTTCCCATTATTTGCACAATTGATCTCAAAATCATTGGTTTGCCATTCAAGGTTGGTAACACTGGTAATTTGTGGTTGAGCTACATGGCTTGCTTGTTGAATACAATTGTTTCCTTAAGTTAAATTCACCTATGCATCTTCCCCCTCTCATTTCTACCCATATGTCTGAATCACATCTGAATTATGTCTCATTGACTGTATATCCTGACTCAGGACTCCGCACTAGCTGCCCCCTTATATACTAGAGCACGTTATGTATATCATTCTTCATTAGCAATTTATTCCTCTTTTTTTTTAGCTTATGTTCATGTCTCATACCCAAAAGGCCAAATAATTTCTGAGAACAGTGCTTTCTTTGTACAATCACTAGTTACATCCTACATTGTGAATATTCAGCAAATTATTATTGCATGATTTGAATATTTTAGGTGTATTTCCAGACTTTATGTGAAAAACTACTCTTCATTTCCTGACATGTGATAGTTTCAAATATTTGGATAAAGATCTATTTCCCTACAAGGAGGGAAAGGAGAGGAACCAAGGAATTCAGATGTGTTATATACATGTACCCGGTCTATTCCAGGAAAGTAAACATCATGTACTGCAAAGATGTACTGCTAAAAAATGATCTTTTAAACTCCCCAAACATAAATGTGAGTGGAAGAGTCACATGGAGAGTAAAGTCTGTTTTCTTCTCAAAGAAATTCCAAGATAACCCAGCAAAGAGCTCCACTTGAAAAATGACTTAAAACCTTTATCAAGAAAGATGCCATGACCTACAGGTTGGCTCAACCCCTTATCTAATAGAAAACATAATAATCTAATAATCCATTTTCTACCCATAGAAGCCATAATACAGATTTACCTGAAAATATTTCACAATCATGTGTTCACTTCAGGTGTAAGGAAAGGAAAGACACAATATATATTTCCCACCTGGCTTTGCGCCTCCCCAGCCCTTCCAACCCCAGGAGCTTTCTTGGTGCACTCACAAGACAGCCTTGCACATGGCACACTTGTTGCCATGGGTCTTGCCATCTGGGCCACGCACAGGGTCATTTTCTCGTGTACAGTAAAGAATTCCATTTTGCACAAGACTCCGATATTCACTGCAGGAATCCTGAAAGAAGGACAGAAAGCAAGCGCTTGAGTATTGTCCCCCAAAGGAGTTTGTTAGGTTCTTATTAAGCCACTTCCTTGAAAACAAAAGACAGAGACTGGCCTAAGGAATTTTTTCCTCTGGCACATCTTTCAATTCCTATTAAGCACATTAAATTTTTCTTAAAAAGCAGATTGTGTTTGTCTTTTCTTGAAAGGTAGTCTGAATCTAGATGAAATCTGCAACCACACGATAAGATACCCTTCGTAAACTGAGTTCTCTGAGGACAAGTTACACTCCTTGCTCTGAGGTTCATTGTCCGTGTCTATTCCATCATAAAGCAATAGAAAACTTGCACATACCAGGGAATTTAAAAAAATTCAGTTAGAATGAAACCTCAAATTTTATCTTATCCAACTATTCCCCCTGTCTTTCAGTCCCCTTTACGTTATGCCTGACACAAAGTCATCCCACTCTGTTAGAAGGCCTGCAATGGTAAGGACTTCCCTACCTTCCAGACAGCTCATCCCACAATTTCTGCCACACAGCTTTCATAAACTGTTGTGTTGCTACTCTTTGTGATCTTGGAAAATAACTCTAATAAATCTTATAAGAACTATATTCTTTTTGTTTTTCTAAGTGATTAAAATGGGATGCATGTGCTCCTTCAGGCCAGTAAGCAAAGATAAAAAAGTGTTGTGCACTATTCAGAAAAATGGAGGATATTTTTCTTTTTCCACTTGAGAGTTCTCCCATATTTTGAGAAAACTCTCTTTGGCTTTCTTCTCTTTCTTCTAATATTATCTTTCCGAACTAAGCATTTCCAGATACTTCTGTTGCTCTGTTTATGACATGATTTCAGCTTTATTCCCTATGCTTTCCCCTTACCGTAATGAACTTAGTTTGATGTCATGTTATAGCTGAAATCTACAGTGTGCCTTAAAATTCCCAGGTGGTCAGAGATGGAGCCTTTAGGAGGTGATTGGATCATGGGGTTTTACACAATCAGTGGAACAAACCACTGATAAATTCACACTTGAACATGCTGTTTTGAGGTGGGGCCCAGCCAGAAGGAGGTGAAGAGTGGTTGAAGGGAAGGGACAGGAATGGGAGAAAAAGAAGAACCAAGATATATCATGGAATGGTGCAAATCCCTACAATGAAAGTTGTCATCATGTATGTTTAAAATGTGCCACTAAAATTAATTAACTAAAAAACTTAAAAAGTTCTATTTATACACAATGGTGTACTACTCTGCCATAAAGAAGGATACACTCGAGTCATTTGTAAGAAAGTGATTACACCTCAAGACCATAATGTTAAGTGAAAAAACTTAGACACACAAGCTTAGATACTACATGGCTCTTTTATATGAAAAACTCAATGTATATAGTGCAAAATAAAAGACAGAACATAGGAAAAAAGGTAAAGAGAAAAAAGATATTGTAATGTAGCATGGAGAAATGTATCTGCAATTATACCTTGACTTTGCACAATTGTTGTTTATGTTTTATATGTCCTTTGGCCTATTAGTCTGGCTTTCAATCTGTATATATGATAATTAACATTATAAAGTCTTATAAATAAGTGAATTGATGCTAGAAAGATGAAAGGAGATAAAGAAGGTAGGGAAAAGAAGGGAATTGAAATGTGTTATGTGCAGGTACTAATCTCTCCCAGGGAATATAATCATTATGTACTTCAATCATGTACTAATAAAAGCCAAAAAAATAATTAAAACAAACAATAAATTTTAAAGAGATGGAAAAAAATAAAGCAAAAGATATGTACCTAATTTGATCAACTGTGGCATTTCAAAACACATACTAGTATATACTAGTAACAGTACTGGATTTTGAGACAGGAATTACAGCCTTGAATTTTATTATTTCAATTTTCAACTATAAGAACATTGAAATTTGAAGGTATGGATACTGATGCCAGTATCTTAGTAACATTGTAAGCAAGTTCTTCCTCTCTGGATTTAAATCTTCATTTTCCGGCATGGAATAGAGATTTGAAAACAAACTTGTTTTTGTGAATAAAGTTTTATGTGAACACACTCACGCTCCTCCTTTGCTTAATGTATAGACTCAGTGCTCCAACTACAACAGCAGAGGTGGGTAGTAGTGGTAGAGACTGTATAGTCACAAAGTTCAAACTATGCACTCTCTGGCCCTTTATGAAAAAGTTTGTCAACTCTGTACTCACTGAACCCCAGCTTCCCTACCAGATGGGGCTCTCAACAGTTCCATGAGTGATTTTTACAGAAAATTTCACCTTTTCATTGTGATATGGACATTCTAGGAAAACTACCTTTTCAGCTTCTCTTTTAACTTTTCCTCCAGCTGTATCTTCCTTCTCTTTTGCTTCTTGAAGGCTATAAGAGAGACATGGGGAAAGAGTCATTCCTAGCACCAGTTCATCTTACCTTAAAGGGAAAACCTCTCTAGATGATAATATTCCATTACTTCTACCTCTCTGTCAACTTGACTTGGGACTCCAAAGGTAAACACATGACCTTCTGCGTCCTTCTTATGGTTTTTAATGCTTCTCAGAGAATAAGACATACATGCCCTAGCAAACCAGTGAAAATTTGGTATATTTCTCTTGTAAACTAGAGCTATTGCCCATCTCAAGTAACTAGGATGCTAACCCTAGGATGCTAACCCATTTAGCTTGTTAATGCCCAAACAGTGCCATTTTGGATTATCTACGAGAATCACCTATATGCAGAAATCAAAAGGTATCATTCCTCTAACCCATTAAATCAAGGAGAATTTGTCTGTAGTACATGATCCTCTCTTGAGTACCTTCCAGAACACTAGCAAGAAATATCTGAAGCATGTGGCTTTATAATAGTAAATCTACAAACTCAATACAAAGACAGGCTTCATTACCTCCTGTAGCAAACCTTCAATGCTATCCCTCTCACCCCCCCCCCACCCCGGAGGTTTTCTTCTACAGTCAGCAGCACAGGTGGCTGCAGCTGTACTCACAAGAAGGCCTCACACATGGAGCAAGTATTGCCATGGATCTTCCCATCCAGACCCTCGATAGGGTCGTTCTCTCTAGTGCAGGGGAGATGTCCATTTCTCACATATTGTCGGTATTCACGGCACAGCTCCTGCCAAGTGAAGGAGGATTTAAGGAACAGATAACTAAATGTTGGACATTTTTCTCCACAAGATGCCTTTGAAAACTATAATATGATGTATAAAAGATGATAGGTGTAGAGGAAAGATATTAGCCAGGATTATTTTCAGAGACCAAATCACACATTATTTATTATTTATAGCAATAATCTCATTAGAAGACCTTTAAATCAAATAATTCTGAGCCACCTAGGCACTGGGAAAAGTAAAATTTTTAAAAACTTATTGGCTCTTAAATTTTAAGGAATTTTTGGCATAGAGTCATAGCCCTCATCCAGCCCTCATGCATCCAGATTCTCATTCCTGGGACCTGTGAATCTTAATTTGTGTAAAGAAGTGGGCTTTGCAAAGGTGCTTAGGTTAGGGAATGCGAGTTGAAGAGACTGTTCTGAATTATCCTGATGTATCCAAAGTGATCACCAAGGCCAATTCTTAAAACCAAAAGAACAATGGAGGATAGAAAGTGAGATGTGATCACAGAAGAACAGCCAGAAGGATGCGATTTTGTTGGCTTGGGGGACAGAGGAAGGTGTCCAAGAACTGTGGCCTCCAAAGAGTGGACAAGCAAGGCCACCAGAGAGAAATGTCTCCCTGCCAACATTTTGATTCTAGCACAGTAAAGTCTTTGACAGACTCTAACCTAAAAATTCACAGAAAATACAGAGAAACAATTATAAATTATAATTAAACAAATATCACTCAACACTAAAGAAAAATCATGGCATAATTGATAGACTTATTAAATATATTATATAAATGGGGACAATCACTCTGGACCCTGAAAATTGGCTGAAATTTTGATAGAAGGAAGAGACATTTCTGACTAAGAGAAAGTATTATAGGAAATAAAGTTTGTTATATGTTCAAGAATACGTTAACTGTCCACCATGACACATTCTGTTGGGCAAAGATTGATAACTATGAACATGAACAATAGTAAGTATAGTACTATACATTATGTGTTTATGATACGGGAAGCACTGTGCTTTCACACATATATGCATTTTTAAGGCTTTATAAAAATTTAATAATAAAGTCCTTATTTTATAAATGAAGAAATTAAGACACAAACATGTTATTTATGACCTTACTGGTAAGGAGATGGAGCATGGATTTCAACCCAGGTAGTATGAGTCCAGATTCAGATATTTTAACTGCGATACTACTGAGTCCACAGGCAGAACAGTGGATTGAATCTTGGCACCCTGGCCAAGCAACAAATGGCTAGTATAACTGACAAGAAGAGCAATGTCTAGAACAGAAAACGAGGTCTGAGAGAATCAGGTCAAGGATGGCATAGGAAGCCCCTACTGGGATCTTGGTTTTACTTTGAGTGAGATGAGAAATTACAGTGATGTGATCTATCTTATATTTTTAAATAGTCATTTTTGTTCATAACTTAAAACACATACTAGGGAGCAAATGTAGGTGTGGAAACAGCAACAGAAATAGATCACCAGATTAGAAAGTAGATGAAATTCGCAATGAAGAAGTGAGGCACAGCCTGCTGGAATATTGTCATGATGGAAACGTGAACAAATTCAATAAGGAAGGAGAGCTCCTACGCACAAGGATGATCCGAGTCTATGTTTTGGTTTGCAAGGTCATGAGTTCTGGGATGAGGAGGAGGCATGGGCGACTTGTCTAAGAATGATCATAATATGTACATGGCTACGGTGATGTAAGACAACTACCTCCACTGCTTCTCTCTTAACTTTCTCAGCTTCAACTTTCTCCTTTTCTTTATTATTTTTCTTCTCCTCTTCTTCAAGTTGACTGCAACAGAAGTAGGTACAAGTTGAGTAAAATTCTCCAATGGTTTTAGTATTATTTTTCTAGAAAAAAGATAACCTTCCACTCTAAAGGCCAGAGGTCTTCAGGACAAATTATCTCAGGAGGGGCTATTAAAATGCATTGGCGACATGCAGAAAACTTAGCAGTCTATATTCTCCCTCTAAAAAGTAACAGTAATACAACAAGCCTTCATTTTTTATCAGTGTGGGGCCCTCAAGACCTCTTATTTTGTGTAGATCAGTGATTTTAATAAATGAGCTATAAAAATCCAAAATTGTCATAAATATTTTGAATTGTGAAACTTTTCTCATCCCGACAACTACTATATCAGTGATGAAAGCAAAGGGTAACACTAGAGAAGACAATGGGCCCAGCAGCATCCAAACCATGCTAGAGTATAAAAAAATGTGAATGTAATGTTTAGTGGCCCTAAGGCCCACATTAGAATTCAAGTTTTGGGTTACAATAGTGATTCAAGACTAGTAAGAACCAGCATCTAATATTTTGAAGACCATCAGAAGCCTAATGTCCCAGGTTTTCACTTTTTTTCTGCAGATGAGTAGCATATCAACTGTGAAAAATCCTTAGCATTTACCATATTTAGTTATTACTACAGTGCCAGTAAATTAAATAAGACAAAAACTCTGATTTCTTGAATATGAGGTCGTTATTTATTCTACTGTGATTCTCTGCCAGTCTCTCCTTTTAAGGAACCATGTGCATGTACTTAATGTTGGACCAAGACCTGTGATATTTGAGATAATTAACGACTTTGTATTTTATTATTTTTATTTTTCCTCTTCTTTCTTTTTAGTAGCTTATAATACACAATAACTGCATTCATCTTGCAGAATTGGTGCATATTCATATTGCATGCTCGTCATTTTTACTTCTCCTTCCCCTCCCCGCCTTTCCTTTTCCCACATCCCCCTGTGCCCTGCACATCTCCATGAAGCCTGCTGTTATGATGTAAATATTGTTTTCAGAGTTTAAAGGGAATCTTGGGAGGGGGTTAGGAAGCTAACAAGTGAGAGAATTAGGCATAATAATACTTGATTTCTACACAGTGGAGCACTTATCCCTGGTTTACCCACACCATTGGGCAAAAGCAGGACCTAGAAAGCCCTCACCTGGCTTAACAGGAAGATACTTTAGTAAACATCTAGTATATGAGTGTGCTTCTTAGAGTTTTACTCTACACCCCGCCACTTATCAAAGTATGCATTTCATCCGTACATAGTAATGTCCTGAAGACACAAAACACTCTCCATTCTATTCCACTTCTTGTTTGGGCTATTTTAATAATCAAACTATGTTTCTTTCGACCCATACTTAAGTATCTTCACAGAACTGTAAAATGTCAGAGGTGGGGAAGACAGAGCACGAAATACAGATCATGGAGTTTCTACTCTCTTTGCTGTACAAGAAGACAATCAAGTGTTAGGGAAATCTGCACTAAGTTCAGTCTTTCCCTGTGACATCACCGGGAGACAGGAGGGTGAGTGACTAGCGAAGAACAATGCCATCCTATGATCTAATATTACTTGGTGTCTTGGCCACTTGTGGTTAGGGTTTCCTAGCATACAACCTGCAGTGTACCCTCAGCACACGGATGAAGGATCTGAGACGCAAAGAACGTAACAATGAGGAAGTGCCCCCTGAGCGAGGGGGGCGGGATACTTACAACACATGCGCACACATTGCACACCTGTTCACATGCATTTTCCCATCTGGGCCAAGAACAGGATCATTATCTCTGGTGCATAAGAGTGTTCCATTCCTCACAAAGTTTCGAAACTCACTGCAGTTTTCCTGGAAAACATTTTTTTTTTTTTTTTTTTTTTTTTTTTTTACTGAGAGAAGTTTTCTAATTTTCTTGCATCTTTTCCTTTTGGGTAATAGGTAATACATAATAAACAATGCAGAAAAGTAAAAAAGAAAAAAGATAATATATGAATCAAATCAGTAAGGGCAAAGCTTACATTATGAATTCAAAATTGTCCTGGTATTACAGCAGATTAGCAAGGGTTTATCGCTGTCATCCTTCAAGACACTTACAATCGTGGTGCTGAAGTAGGCTGACAAACTTGATAAAAGACCAGCAGAAAACCTGTGTTTCTGTTGTATTGGATACTACAGTCTACAAAAGCTGTCAGAGACCACAGTTAAGGAGGTAGCTAGACCCCAAAGAGAAGCCTTCCTAAAGGAACACATTACTGGACAGTGCTTTGTTGTTTGGAGGCTGAGAAAGAGAGAAAAAACCATGCTCTGACTAAGAAATAAAGACACAGTTGTCTGGATGGAAGCGAGAACAGAGATGTTCCCTGGAGAAACAGACATCATTCTGTGAGTGAAACCTTTTCTAGGGATGGGGATGTGGATTTGAACCAAGAAGGTACAACAGAAGCGGAGAGAAGGGGGGATAGGATAGGACCACGAGGAAGATTGGGGATGACTTATCCACTGAAGAAATTCAATGGATGAAACAGGTTTTTCAGTTCTAGATTACTAATAAAGGTAGAGCTAACAAAAATATACTGTCTAAAAAATTAGTTCACAGATAAAGTTTGAATTGTGTTAACCTTCCCTAAATAATGAGTAGGTTTGTACTTTTGCAGGTGTTAAGAAATAAAAAAGCAAAAGTAAATCTTGCATAAGTTTATTACATGAAAGTAAGCCAACATCTGCACACAGATTTAGCTATTTCTATCTAAAATGATAAAAGCAAGGCTGGCAGACTAAAAATAATTGGAAAGTCAAAGGAAATAATAATGGCAACTGCAGGCAAGGAAACTAGTGCTTCCACCATAGCTGGAGGGTCACACAGTTCAAATGTGATAGTACTGTGCCTTTTGTTCTGCATACTGGAATGATAGGGAGTTCGTACTCCGTGGAAGGTAGCAGCTGTGAATGACGTAAATTAAACTGAGCAAACTGCACATATTAATATTACTAATGTGACCCTAAGACAATGAATCTAGTAAAAGCCAAATATGGAAAAAGTACCTTACAAAGACAGTACTCCATTTTTAAAAATTAAATAAGGATCAGAATTGGAATAATTTGAAGTAAAATTGGTATTCTCGAAACATCTAATCAAGACCCTGTTTTCCTCTTCGGCTTGTCTTCTCCTTCCCTCCGCTCCCCGTCCCCTTCTTTTTTTCTCCTCCTCCTCCTTTTTGTCTCTATCTCTCTCTTTCTCTTTTTAAGATCAGGTCATGATACGTTGCCCAGCCTGCTCTTGAACTTCTAACGTCAGGTGACCCTCCTGCCTCAGCCTCCCTAGTAGCTGGGATTACAGGCACGCTCCAAGGTTGAAGTTTGTTTCTGTTGTCATTGTTCACTGTAGGCATGAAACTTAAACAGGAAACATTTATACTAACAAGAGAGTCAGAAAGTTATTTTTAAAAAGCAAGAGGACACATCATCATCATTTCTGAGAAAATTACCTGGGCGGTGTCTCTTTTAGCCTTTGCTCTTGCTTTGTCTTCTTCTTTGCTATAAGGAAACAGAGGGAAAAGGACAGAAAATAAACGGACCCTTTCGTGGATCCTCACATTCATAGATTGACAATTCAGTGCTTTCACCATCCTCAAGAGACCCAAAGGTACACCACAGCAGTGTGTCATTTTACCAGGTAATACGGTGTTCAGTTCACCTCGAGAAGGTGGTGTGCCAGTGAAAGCCCCTTAACTAATGAGTAAGCCTGTTGAACTTTCTGGTATATGTATTACAACAATGTTTTCTGGTTCTCTGATTCTTCCGCCTTGGCTATCACCTTTCATAGAGCAGTAACATTTGGCTTCTGGGGGGCAGTACAGCATGGTGGTGAAGAGGAAGCCCTCTGGATCCAGATTATGTGAAGAAGTTAAAAGGGCCCTAATCTCTGCATCTCCAGCCTCATTAAGTGTGTGTACGTGTGTTGGGGGAGATAGGAGAGGAAACACGAGTAATTTTTTCATAGGAGTGTTAGCAGAACTCAATGAGCTAATACATCTGAAACAACTAGAACACTACCTGGTCCATAAAAAAGTGAACAGTGTGTGTGCCATGAAAGACGTCCAGAGCTAGGCCTACTCTGGAAGTGAAGGGACAGCAGTGGCTCTTAGGATTTTTGGATAAGTAACAGTGTTGAAACTGAGCTCCTCGGCCTCGGTCTGCAGCATAATTGGATGTATGACACAAATTATTGAGTCACGCTGCATAGGCTCCAAATTATATACTTGTTGGAAGTGTTTAGTGTGAATAAAGATTTTATATAATGAAAATTGTTTAAAAAATTGATAAGAATTTTCATATGTAAAGTATGCCAAAAATATCTACAGAGGGTAAACTATTGTTCAAGAGACTGAACAGCCTTTCAATATCCGTAACATATGAGGTAGTAAAGCTTTACTTTTTGATAAGGAAATTTTATACTTATGAATGAAACTTATTACAGTAGGTTTGAACCATGTGTTTTCATACTTCTTTATATGAAAGCAGACCTAAACTTTACCGCCTGTATTGTAGCCTAAACTGACTAGATGAAAACAGATCTAAACTTTACTACCTAAGCTGCAGCCTGAGTTGACTAGAATGGTTAAGAAATATTTATTGCCCTAGCGAGAAATTATCTGAGGCCACAGAGCTGACCACTAGGAGGCAGAATTACTCTTTTATCATGAAAAAAAGTATTGGCCTTCATGAGTGATTATAATTTGTTTACATACTACAGAGAGAAAGTATTATCATTCTTTCCCCCAGGTGACACATATTCTATGGGATGGTGCCATAATTCTTGGCTTTTGCAGCCACTGTGTTTTCATGTATAACTTGTTACAGCACAAAACCTATTTCATATGATTGTGAAGAAGAAACCATATGAAGTATCCAATCTCTTAGCAACTACCAGCCAATTACATCCATTTAATAAATGTTAGTTATGATATTACATGGTCCTTGTTTCAATTTTCTATCCAATAGATCATGTTAGGCTTCCATGGCTCAAACTATATGGGAGAAATCTGCTGGATTATATGGCTATTAGTGAAGAGTGAATAACTAAATTCGTGCAGAGATTTTTAGCACATAAAGAATACATTGAGATATCCATTTGATCAAAAACTAAGAAGTTCAAGAAAATCATAGGAGATTTTTGGAAGCCATATCATTTCATTTATTCTAAAGTCATACTTCAGGTCCTGAAGGCAAGCTAGACAGATAGATAGATAGATAGACAGACAGACAGATAGATATGTATGTATATAGAAGAATGGCTGGGATAGCTGATGTCTCATACTGAAAGGAACAATTAATGCTTAAAACTTTTAATATTCTGACCAACATTTTTCATGCTTGTATCTGATAATTTGAGCATCTGATTTGAAGACAACAATATGCAATGGAACAACCATTGGTGAATTCCTACCATCTTGTCTAGTAAAACTCTGTATTATCTCTTATGTTTTATCTAATGATTATTTTTTTATTCTCTTTAATGGTTTGAACAATCTTCCATTCTTACATCTGGTAATCTGAGCAACGTAGTTGAAGAGAACAGTATATAGTAGAACAACCACTGTTAATTCCTATCACTGGTTTTGAAACCCTGTATCACTTTTAATGTGCTTGCTTTGTTTTGCTAATGTTAGTGATATTAGTATGCTGTTATTGTTTTGTTTTTCTTTTACTACTCTCTTTAAAATAAAAAAAATGGACATCCATCAAGATCACCATTCTTCTAATCTATTAGAGTTGTTCTTCACACTGAACCAAATCTGTCTCTTTATGCCTTTTAGTTATTTTAATTCTATTCCTTGAGGTTAAAAAGAATTAGAAGAAAAGTAGTAAACTAAAAAAAATCATAAACTCTTCCATATAGTAAAATGATGTTTTATATGGTGAGCTCATCAGTTTTCTTATTTTAGCTAAAATTTTTTTTGGAACATTAAAAAGCAACTAGTGTTTCTATCATAATATATTCTTTTCTTGGGGTGAAGGATTGTGGGTTACTTTTGAAATTCTGTAGAAGAATTTATTGTGCATGTCCCTTTTAAAAGTAAATGTTTTCATTAATAAATCCATATATTTACAGAGCACGATGTGCTGCATTAATATATTTATATATGTGGAATGATTAAATTAGGCAAATTCACTTATTCATCTTTCCTATGATACCTTTTTTTGTGATGAGGATGTTTCAAGTCTATTATTTTAGCAACTTCAAAATATGTGATATGTTATTAACCATAGTCTCAACACTATGAAATTGATCTCAAAAACGTATCTTTCTTAAGTGAAACTATGTCCTTCTATGGAAATCTGCCCATTGCGGGGCCCACCGCGACCCCTCCCCCACCCCCGTTGCCACCATCGCACTATCACTAGTCTCGGAGGTACACTGTTTGCAGCACTGCGTATAAATGAGATCATGCACTATTTTTGCGGGTTTGTCTTGCTTATTCTGCTTCTCTTTATATCACCACTGTTAGTTGGAAAGATCTTTGTTTGCTTTTTTTTTTTTTTTTTGGTCCATTGAAGAGGAAAGTGCACTATCACCATTACTGAAAAAGAAAAACACTTCCCAGAATAGATCCCACGCTCCCCTCGCTCAGAGGCCTGGGTGCCCGCTGTACTCACAAGAAGGCATCACACATGGAGCAGGTGTTGCCATGGATCTTTCCATCAGGGCCCTGGATGGGGTCGTTCTCTCTGGTGCAGAACAGTTGTCCATTCCTCCTGGATTTGCGGTATCCACCACACAACTCCTAATGAATCAAAGAGGGAAGTTGCAGGTGTGGAACACAAGTTGAATTAGACAGAAAAAATAGCTGAAATGTAGATTTTGTTTCCTTAAAGTGGAGAGAAGCAGCCAGTCTACTTTAGAGTAGTTCTTAACCCTGAAGGCATGGATATTTTTAAGGAATAAAATCTGTGAATCTTCAAGCAAGAAAGAGTCACACAGGTGCATGTTTTCATGCATACATGTGAACACACACAGAAACACAAGCTGTCCAAATGCTTCACAGAGCTTGGGGAAATGTACAGGTTTCCTGCAAATCATCTGTGGATCCCCAGGCCCATTTTCCTCTGAAAACTGGAGAAGGTTCTCTTACCTCAAAGGAAACTGTTTTCTCAGACTGTCTTTTAGGTCTCGATTCTCTTTCTTCCTTTTTCTTTTTTTCATGTTCTGCTTTACTGGAAGAGAGTGGTTGAAAAAGGTTTTAGAAAGAATCATAGAATTTTCAGATTGGAAGTGATCACAAGTATGATTTATTACTACAGTTAACATTTATTAACTGTGTACCTCAGTTAACATTTATTAACTGTGTACCTCACTCTGTGTTCCTAATATCAAATCCTCATGACTACATGGCAAAGAAACTATTATAACACAAATTTACCAATAAGAAATCTAGCTGATAGAATGAATAATTTGTCCAACAGAACAGAATAGAACTAGTGAGTGTAAATTAAGAATTGAAACCCCAGACCAGGAGTGGTTTTTAAAACTTCCAATGCTTGCTACAGTGTCCCTGATGACTGTGCGCCCTTTACTTTAATCTGACACTAATTTCTTTACTTGTCTCATTCTTCATTGTAAAGAAGGAATCATTCTCTCTTTGAAATTGTCACACTCGAAGGAGGATCTGACACTGACCTGAAAACTCTCCTACAGTCACAGTGACACAAAACCTGAGGGCTAAAACTGGCCTTAACAAAGTATATTGCCCCAGTCTGGTGTTTCTCAGAGCGCATGAGAGGTAGAAAAGCCTAGCTGTGCTCTCAGGATACTACTGCTCATAACAAAGATCTTCCTCTTTCAGTCTATTTGTGATCTGTCTACTGTAACTGGTATACTTTAGATTTCACTTAAATTTACATGTATTGCTTATTCACGGCTGCTTTATCCAAAAGATAAAAGATGAATCAGATGGGTAAAAGCCCATAGTTTCCATGCACTGATAAACAGAGATGGGTCTAAATTTGGTTTGTTCCGTGGAGTTGCATGGTAAACACAGCTAACTATGGCATTTTAACCATCCATGGTTATCAATTGAAATAAAAAGCTAAGTATACTTTAATAATTTGAGCTCTACCAAACAAAGTGAGAATGATTTTAAAGTGTGAAAGAAAATGTGACTCTAGCTTACCAAGAAATGTCACAAAATATAACATACCATAATTTTGTAGAAGTTTACAGTTACTTTGCTATAATTTGAGTCATTTCAATGAGTCAGCTGCTAATTTTGTCCCCTAGTCCTTCTAGGGAGGATGGGAAGCCTATAAATCACTAAAACAGATTCATACAAAGCTTCATTGGTGAAGAAGCAACTAATATTTCTCAAGTTCATGTTTGCCAGGAGGTTCCAGTTTTAAGACACAGAATTTCCCACGAACGAGGACTTTTGAAACAAATAACCCTAAACACTCCCAGCGCTGTTGCTAATGTTCTCCACATAACTCATGCAAGTCCTTTTGCTATTTTGAGCCAGTTTCCTGATCTACGAACCAAGCTGCTTCTAGTAGGACATGTGTGGGGCCTCTTCCTTCTTTGACATTCTAGAGCTCTATACTCACAAGAAGGCCTGACACATGGAACACACATTGCCATGCATTTTCCCATCTGGACCGCGAATGGGGTTATGTTCTCTGGTACAGAAAAGTGTTCCTTTCTTTGCACGCTCTTCATATTCACTGCAGACTTTCTGGATAATAAAAATTAGACAGTTTAGATACTGGTCTCTATTATTAATGTGTAAATTTGAAATGCTATTTACCAAGGAAGTAGAAAAAGTGGAATTAAGGATAAAAAAATAAAACTTTCAGGATTTAGAACCATCTAAAACTTTGCAGTATTTCTCTTCTTGTAACGCTCATCTATTACTATTCAGCAAATATATAGACATAAACATGAATGTGACTTAGGTCTTTATTAGACAAATGGAAAGAATAAGTTATTGCAGAAGACAAACCTATGGGGTGTAGCTCAGGTCTGAATTACGTGTGTACTAGTACAAAGAAGCTCTGATTTATAAAATTTCCAAGAAACACTTATAATTAAGTTCTACATTGAAGATGTATTCAAGAACACCATGTGGCAAAAAAAGGTCCACAGAGGAATCATGCTATGTGGTGTCATAGAATATTAAGTAGCATGTTTCTTAAGACAACCTAATGTTTTCATGAACCTAGTTGCAAAAAAAATAGTTGGGTAAAGAGAAAAATGTTTAGGAAGTGGTCAAGAAAGAGACCTTCCAAACTGATCAAAACCAAACTACTAACTTTTGAAAGGAATTTGCATTTTATTCATAGTCAGTGGGAACATTATAAATAATTTATAACAAAGAATGACAGAATCAAAGCTCTGGTGTAGAGACACTTTTGGTCAGATTTGTGAAATATTTGAGTGAACAGGGATGTAATTAGATTGTAACAAGAAGAAAGGAGAAAAAAAGGAAGGAAGGAACGAAGGGAGAAAGGAAGGACAGAGGAAGGAAGAGGGGAGGGAGCCAGGCAGGGAGAGTGGGAGGAAAGGAGAGAGAAAAGGAGGGTAGGAATATGGAAGGGAAGAATTGGCAATGAAAAAGAACAGTTGAAGAACACTCGAATACTAAAATTAAAAGGACCTGGTAACCTAAGGTTAAGAGAAAGAAAGAAATTCAAAATGAGGCTAGCAATAAGATAGAGTTATGTGGAGGAAGAAGGGAGCCTAACAGAGTGGCTCAGTTTCAAAACTTTTAAAACTCCCACTACCTATCATAAAGTGTTGGGTTACCGTAAGAAGCAAGCCTAATGACACCTGTACATGTGGTGAAACGGTTCGGGTATACTTTAAGGAACCTTGGAGCACTGGAATTTCCTAATGCCATTGATGCAAGAAAACATCCCCCATTCTATGAAAGCACATGTGGGATTAATGGATCTTGAGGACTGAGGACCATTTAGACTAAAAATACGCAGACCAGACAAGGGTGCAAAGGAGAACCGCAGGAGGAGGTGTCTGAGCTAAGAAGGCAGAAATAGGGGAACAGCCAGACTGTGAATTCAAGAAGTTTAGAAAGTACCTTGCAGTATGATTTTAAAAGAAATATATTGAAATTCCACACTAACTCTGCTTTTGAAATGAGCAGCTCCACTGCCCCGGTGATGGAAATGCACTTTGGATCAGGATAATGTTTTGACATATCCTCTACATTTAGCAGTGTGTCTTTATTTTACTAATCTGACCGGTTTTCCTCCAAATAAAGCTAAAACTTATAATGCCGTAGCATAGAATAATGACTAATGACAGCTATAAGTTAATTTCCAGAAAAGGTTTTAATTTTGGGGAAAATATTAACCAGTCTTGAAAATCCACACGAGAATTGTATGCTCATCACACAAACCTCACACGCCAGAGTCACAACCGGATTCCTCACACTAATTCTCACCTCAAATTCAGCTTCTCTTTTTACTATTTTTTCTTTAGGTTTTCTCAAAGGTTGATTAGCTTTATTTTTTTCTTCTAAGAAATGTCGCATGCTAGAGGAAGCAACACAAAAGTGAGTAGAAATGCTTCAAGTCATGTTGCACAATAGTCATTAGGAACATAGGGAAAGGAGGTCATGTTTTCCAGTGGTGGAACACAAACACTTTCACATTCACTTAGTTTCTTTCCACTGTGTTGATGTTCTTTTTCATCTTTTCTTCTTTAGAATCTTTCCAGTTTAAATTTTTTTCTTTTTGAAAGAGGACATACTAGACCACAAATGAAATGAGATCTGTCTGCCATTAGGTTATCTGGATATTTTACATCTGATTTTAAGATTTTTTACATGAAAGATACTTTTTAAATGCAATATACAAGAGAAAGGGACACAGTCCAAGACTGAGAGGCACTGGAAGCAGAATAGCATACAGGACAGAGGTTATGGAGCTCAAGCATCTGAAAGAAGGTACAAAGAAGCTAATCTGGGACATCTTCATGTATGCTGTACTTTGTACACTGTGGGATTGCCCTTTACTCAAGGTGATATGTTCCAGTTGAAAAGATAAACGTAACATGACTTTTCTGAGAATCTTCCTCAAACTCTGTGACAGTGAGATAGTCAAGAAAAACCAAGTCTTCTTAGGTGTTTTTACCTTCATTCTGTGTAATGATTAGTGTATAAAGAGCTTCACAATGGGCTCATAGAGAGAAATGTTGGAAATACTTGTAAGCCATCCTCCTAACTGGAAAATGAAATCCTCTGAACTCAGAAATAGATATATATCATTAGTGTCCATCTTCTGGTAGTAATATGCATTGCAGAGGACATAAGACTGCTCAAATGATTCTCAGTGACAAAAATTCCATTCAATATTACTCTTATCATCATTTGAGTAAGCCTTCTCCCCGCTTCTCAGTAGCCCTAAAGAAACCACATCTACACTCACAATATCTCAGCACACAGGGAACACTTGTTGCCGTGCATCTTGCCGTCAGGGCCCCGGATGGGATCACTCTCTCGTGTACAAAACAGTCTTCCATTCCTCACTTGTTTCTCATATTCCTTGCACAAAGCCTTTTAAAAAAAGACAAGTAGTTGTATTTCTGATTGTTTTGCTCTTTAATTGGGAAACTTTATCACATAGAATCATAGTCACAGACTGACAGATCTGAAAGCACCAGTAAACACAAAAAGGCATATTAATGAGCATTAATGGGAAAGAGTAATTATTTTGTCAGATTATTAGGCACCTGTATCTGTTATCCTGTATATTTATTTACAGGTAAAAGAAACTTGGAAAGAATTAGGTTAAATAGTAGTTCCTAAGACTGGGTAGCACTTAGGAATTTTCCCAATCTATAGGGGAAATAAAAAGCTTTTGTGAAGTTCTAACACAGACCCAACAGAAAGCAGCAGCCATGATGAAACCATAGTAATAGTAGTAACAAATAGCCGATTGACAGGAGATAGAATTATGAAAGACAATTAGATGCTTAAATGTTATTTAATATGCATAAATAAAGAGCAATCTAACCTCATTTGCAAGGAAAAAGAACACGATGGTATCGGACAACACTGTGCATACCCCACTTCCTCCACCAATGTTCATTTCTGACATCAGAGGTGAAAATTTCCAAGAGTTCGAACCCAACTCCTTCACTCAGGCCTCACAGAGGCAAACCGCCAGACTAATATCTACTTAGAAAACCTAAAATGTTTGTGACTTAGAAAAATAAAAGTTTGGTTCCCAGATTTTCTGATGATTTGGTAAGGGCTCTGAGGGTTCTCTCTGTGTTTGGAAAATTCCAGTATTTGGTGAAGACCAAACTTAACAAAAGACATGTCCCAGGTTACTCTAGACCTAAGGGCCTCTGTATCCATAAACTTACTGTGATAGCATATTTTATTATAACACGAATTATAAATTCCTATTGTATTACCTTCTTTTCAACAGCGCGGCCCTCATTTTTGCATTTTCGCAAGCAAACAGGGCATTCGAGGATGGCAGGAGGTCACTTGGGAAACCTGAGCAGCTAAGACTGTGGCCTGTAAGTCACTGAGAGACCATCACAAAGTCTCATTTTCTTTGGGACCTCAGCCTTAACACTCACATGGTGAGGGTTTTGGAGCAGATACTTTTTAGGGCCTTTTCCAGATCAAGTATTTTTCTGCTGTTTCTTTATAGTTCAATTTTCATTAGAATGCTTTCAGCAGAAACCCTAATTGAGTCCAAATCAGGGCATAGCCATTTTTGGAGGAGCAATGGGAGTGCTCCAAACTTCCTGGTTATAAAATCCCAGGAAGGCAGAGGCAGAAGACAGCCATTGGATCGTGCTAGAATGATAATACAATGAATGCTCAATGATTCCCGTAGGAAGAACAATGATAGTTTCAGTTTATAAGTTGTGATTCATCCTTGGAGATTCTGCAGAACCACTTTTGTGAGCAACCCACTGACAAGCTAATTATGGAGTACGTATTGAGCCATCACCATAAAGTAGTCTTGTTCATTACAACTAGGCCTAGTGATCCCAGCCATAGAGGCAAGGATGGTCAGGCCTGACAGAAAGCAGAGAGAATAACACTCCGTGTTTATGGAGGAAAAGATTCTAAATATCACAGTATGACCTAGAGTTTTAGACTCAAATTTACCAAGCACCACAAAAGAATTGCCTTGAATCCTTCCTAAGTGCTGAGGAAACCACACACAGTTCTGAATACTTCATTTTTCTAAATTTAAACTGAGAATACTTAATTTAGGGTGAGGAACTTTGCTTTTTAAGTAGCATTATGAAGCAGAGAGCCATCTTTTCCTTACAAAAGCTGGGCGTGTTTATTCCTATAGGATATCACAAGACCTATGATCCATAAGCATAGTGTATTTGTATAGTACAAGAGAGTACAGAACATAGAATCGCAATCCAACAGGAAGGGAAAATTGAGGTCACTTATCCAGCCTCATTATTTTGCTGACAAGAAAATTGAGACCCGTAGACAAGATGATTTCCTCATCTAACACACCCAGAGTATGACAGAATGGCTAGATTGCAGGTGCTCTGACTTTCTGACAAAAGGTCAGCGAGTTAGCAAAGTAATTGCTAACACTCTCATTAAAAGTAGGGTTAAGGGTCCAAGTAGAATTACCTAGAGTGCTTATTCAGTTAACAAAAGGAATAACTTCTTATACTAGACATAAAAAACTAACTTAGCAAATACCTTGGAGAAAAGCTTTATCTGAACAGTAATTTTAAGCCACTATTTCAGTATTGAGATTTTCATTTAAGCAGAAGCAGGTTCTACTGAACGTAAAAGCTATCTCAGAAAAACGAATAACTTCAACTTGTGTCAGTGAAATTTGAAATGGGAATTATTTTAAAGTTATTTTTGTCTAATTTACATTGTATTGCAATAAGAATTTATTTAAAGAAAGATGATTTACATTATGCTAGATAGAAGGTTGGAGAAAATTAGCAGAATTTACTATGTGCAAACTTTCTGTCTTAAATTCTCTTTTAGCAGAGAGCTGAAGAGCAAAGGTAGAAATTGTACATTTCGAGCCAAGTGGGAAATGCAGATAAGAACACAAATGATAATATTCAGGAGTGAGGAATTTTAACATTCAAACATGCACATGTGGTAATAAGGGGCATGAAATTATTGCACACCAAGGTTTAAGTATAGTTATGTTAATATTTATGGGCACAAGACCTAAATTTTGTTGGTGAGTCATTTACCTTTTCAACATTTCGTCGAATTCTCCTTTTACCTTCTTGTTTGGCATTTTCTTCAGCTTCTTTTAAACTAATAAGAAGAGTGAACAACTGGTCAGATGGTGGGCCTGTCCTATTTGCACTGTCCTGGGCTGTGCTGAGCACTTTGACACCTTCTGCCTGTTGAAACCAATTTACTCAGGGGACAAGCACTTCCCAGTCTTGACAGCCACAGTTAGAGAAATTGCCAAAGATAAGGAAGGGTGTGAACTGACTCACTGACAGTCACTGAGAAGCTTTGTTCTGCAGAACTGGATGGGTGTGCCGCTTGACTGACAAAGAGAAAATTGTCAGGAAATCCACGGGAAGAGGCAGAACCAAAAGCCTTAAAACAATGCTGTGACAAGGGTGAAACCAAACTGGACATCTGAGGTATTGCTATCCACACCCTTATGTTTAACTTTTTTAACCTGTTCACCTTTGAGTAAAGGCATCATTGTTAATAAACACTAAGTTGGAACTGAGCTTTGAAACCCTTTCGCATCCCTTAGTTGGTATCTGTAGTCTCATTTGAGCAAGAGGCACTGCTGAGGAAGAAACCAGAGCTTAGAGAGGTCAAATTCTCTTTCTTTAGCTCAGAGAGAGAGAAACAGAAATCCACAGAATATAGGCCAGGTTTGTATCCCAAAGGCACAGGCCTTCTAGGTAAGGAAGTGTAAGGCCAACCGATTTCCTATTTAGAAAGCAGTAATAACCTCAGTCTCCTAAACCTGATGGGACATGCCCTGAACTCTACTTGTAATTTTCAAAGGCAGGTTTAAAGCTTGTTAATCTGTTAAATCTTTGTCTGTCTTGATTTTAAAGATCCATGAATGTAAATATAGCACTGCGTTCTGCTGCCTCAAGCATTAGAGTCTACACCTTGTTTAACAATCAAAATGTGAAAGATTCCAGCGCTCAAACAAGTGCCAAGTACTGAAAGACTAATCCAGTGGATTTTCCTTTTCATGACACTCACCTTTTACACTGAGTGTGAATTCAGACACAAGGTGCTACTATTATTATTACTTAAGGCCTCTACTTTTGCCCAGTTCAAGGGACAATGTCAAATGGCTGACTTCGGTTATTGCACAGGAAAGTGCCTAAATCTTAAAATACTGTATTCTACAAAATACTGAATGTTTTCAAAGGATAACAGTTTAAAATAAGGAATAGTCCGAAATTTAATAACTAGGATAATCACTTTATCTTCTCTTCCTAAGATGATATGAAGAAAAAGGAAAGAAGCCATTGTAGACAGAAGACCCCGTGTTTCGTGAAAGGACTCTATCACTCTGGGTCCCAGGAACCCAGTGCCTTCTTAGAGATCTGCTCGGGGCCTGCGACGCTTACAAGAGCTCGGCACACATCGCACACTTGTTGCCGTGTGTCCTCCCATCAGGACCAAGCACTGGATCGTTTTCCCTGGTGCATCCAAGTCTTCCGCCTTCCACATAGGCCCGATAAGCCTTGCATACATCCTAAAGAACAAGCAAAGAAACCCGGCATTCATCAGCAAGACTGCAGTGCTCACCACCCTATTTTCAGAAGTTTTATAGCAGTCAGTATCTCTGCTATCTTGAGTGATACTAGGCATGGAGAGCCGTTCTGCTCACATAGAGGCAGATCGGGGAGTTTTGTATCATTCACATGTTTAAGTAGAGAACTTGTTTCCTCATTTATTTATTCATTCATTCATTCATTGAGCACACAGTAACCATTATGCTAGAGCTAAGGGAAAATTTTCTATTTAAAAACAAAAAACCCAAAAGAAATATAAATGAAACTTTATGTGTGGTGAAAGGGGCACTAAATTCCATCCTTCAGCAAAATTGAAACCCACCACTGTTACTTGTCAGGAGATCTTGGGCAGTTTACCTAATGAAAACAAGATAAAGGTAAAGAGCCATTTTCAGGGCTAAGATTCTGTGAGCCTCATACAGTAGGAAAGGAAGGGTGTTATACATGTCATGCTTGACTTTTTCTAGTTAAACAACACTCCTAATTTTCAAAGTTTGATGTCCTTGCTTTGTAGTCTCAGGGTCCCAGAGGTTACCTCCACCAAAGTTTTCAAAAAGAACATACTTTTTAACATTTCTTTGTCTGCCTCACCTGGGATATTGTAAGCAATTTGAGGGCAAGGATTACACTGAAGGTTCTAACCACCAAAGTTAATATCCTGTTTCAAGGACTACCAATTGCTTTTCTGTGTCATCTGGCATTAATCAATATCCCATTTCAGGTAACCCAGAATTTCTTTCTTCCAAGCATCCCAGCTAAGAAGGGAGAGGAGGGCACGCACGTGCTTTCTCTTTGAAGACAGCACCCTGCTGTTCTCACCCCGACACTTGTCCTCACCTCGATGGAGTTAGGGCTTCCACATTCTCCTTCACTTCCTATGTCAACTTGAGACCCAGTTTTCCTGGAATCAAAGGTTGTAAAAACAGTGGTTAATATCATATCGCTTTCCACCATTGAAAACTTAGTTCTCTTCATGGTGTTGGGATGCTTTTTTTGCTCCAGAAAATCAATGCCAGATGTCGTCTTTCTCTTCAGTTACTTTGTCTAATGAGAGCAGATGTTCCTGACTTCAAGTCAAGGAAATGGATCATGACGGAGGTCTGATAACGGAGCTGTAGAAATTCCTTCCCAGAATATTTTTCCTCCTGTGTCCAGCATGGGGATCCACATCAGAAGATGGATAAAAGCAAGTCTTAAAACTACATACCCAACCTCTCTCAAAGAACTTTGTTGTTGCTCTTGTTATTTTAAATAAACAAACTCAAATTTGTGTTGTCTAGCATCTCATTATGCCAGTCTTCATTCCAGGTATGCTGACTAACACTTCATTTTTTTCATAAGTACCTAAGTTCCTGATAATTGACTCGGTTCAGTCTCCTAGAACTATAAAGAATATCAGAAAATAGAATCATAAATGTAAGATGTTTCCTAATTTCTAAAAGGGTAATTTATAATTTAGCATCTGTATAACAAAAATACAATTAAAGTGCTTCAAAAACACACAAAATATTTATGAGTGATAAGAGAAAAACATTTTCAAAATATTTTGACTAAAGGAAACTTATAATTAAATTCCAGTATTCTAGTGGGGTCTCCTAGAAGCCAGAGCTAAAAAAAGAAGCACAGTGAAAGGAGGTATTACTCTCACTGTATAGTATAAAAGAAGGTACAAGAAATACAGGGAGAAGCTGGTGCAGTGGTACACGCCTGTAATCCCAGCACTTGGGAAGCTGAGGTAGGAGGATCGTTGTGAGTTCAAGACCAGCCTGGGCTACAAAGTGAGCTCAAGGCCAATCTGAATTGCATAGTGAGACACTGTCTCAAAAAGACAAGAAAAAAAAGAAATACAGGGAGAGAAATTTTCATCTGGGCTAACATTTAAAATAGGGCTACTCACTTAAGACATAGTAAGAATTAAATGTACAATGTGTTCACTGGTGTGTTACAAAATATATATCTAGGGCCAGAGATATAGCTCAGTGGCACAAGCTCCTGCCCAACAAAGTATATATCTAAAAGTGTGTATGTGTTTCATACGTCTATGTTTGCTTTCCGTTTCCATGCATTGAGTCTTAGTGAAAGCTAAGAGCCTTATTTTAGGGTGTTTTCTGAAGATGCAGACATGTGAAGGATTACAGGTGTAATACTGTTTTGTTTCAACAAAGATCCAAAGCATAAAGTTTACGGAATCTCAAAGAATGAATATGAGCTTGCTAGCTTTCTCAAACATTCATTTTTACATTTATAAAAACTATAGAGCAGACAGTTCAAGATTGAGGTCACAAGCCAGAACCTGCAAAGCAGGTTCACATATTGTTGGTAGAAGATAATCAATAACAAAACCTGCCATCAAGGGTGGAGAAAGAGCAAAACAGAGAAAATACAGCACAGCAGGATGCTTTATCGATATGGCAAGGACTGAACAGATAAGACTTTCAATATTAAAAGTTCTAACTACCTACTCTAATATTTTTAACTACTACTTAATCATTTGATGAAAAAAAAGGGGGGGGCTGGGGATATAGCTCAGTGGAATAAGCGCTTGCCTAGCAAGTGCAGGGTCCTGAGTTCTATCCCCAGTACCGCAAAAAAAAAAAAAAAAAAAAAAAAAATCATTTGATGATAAAATCATTCTGTTCAGAAAGGTACCAATAGGCTGATATATGACAGAAGATAATACAGAAGTTTTTAAATGTGTATAGAAGTGTTTAGATGTGTATTTAACAGGTATCATGCACATATGCCATATATGTGTGAGTGTATGGATGTGCCTAGCTATAGACTATATGTATATATGTGTCTACTCTGTATGTTATATTGACAGTGATAATATCTGGTACATTGAACATAAAAATGCTTTACAAAACATTTATGGCATTATATACCTTTTTCTTAAGAATATTAAAAGAAGTGGTACTAATAGTTTGTGGATGGCAAACTCATGCAAAACAAATTACCTTAAAGGATGTAGGATAAACTGTCCTACAACGCTAGAAAGAACACGTTAGTGGGAAAGCCTGTTGGGAGAATACTCACGCATTCTCAGCACACAGCTCGCATCTGTTACGATATGTTTTTCCATCTGTGCCACAAACAGGGTTTTCACCATCACTACAGGTAAAATCTCCATCTTTTTCTCCTTTCCTGAAATCATTGCAATTCAGCTACAACAGGCATGATCAAAGAACATCAAAATGTGAGATAAAATGTTCTTGATATACATCAATAGGCTAACATTTAAACCCAGAATAACATAACTACTGAAAGGAAAACCACATTAGATCAGTAAGCTAATGAAGCCACAAGTATAAAATAAGAAATTAGGAATAGAAGCATAATTAGATTTCTAAAAGCAGGGTTCCCAGTGTGACTGCAGCTACATGTTGGCTGAGGCGCACCGAGTCACCTGTCTGAAATGTAGTATACTGTTTTCTCAGAATCAAATTCTGCTTGCTCTCTCCAAAGAGTAGGAGTGAAGTGCAGCAGATAAGACATAAAAACGCTGCACAGTGGAAAGTACAATAAAGTTTTTATTATTTTAGATTAGGATAGTAATTAAAAGCCAGATTTCTGGGTCCAGAATTCCAACTCTATGGCTCATGTGCTGCATAATTTGGGCAAGTAACTTAACCTTTCTGGGCTTATGTCTCCTCATTTACCGAATGGATATAATTTCACCAACCCTGCTAGACTACAAGAATATTTAAACATGTTAGCATATGTACAGGAATTAGAAAAGTGCTAAAGCACAGCCATCTTTTTCTTTTGTTTTGTTGTTTTATTTCGAACGTTTTCTAATGACAACCAAGCTTAAGAAATGCTGAAATCTCTGCTTTAATAACGAACAGGAGCTATACTTCGGGGCAGCTGAACCAGGCCACAGCTGCAAACAAGCATTCAGCTCCCAGATCTGCCTTCTGCTCTCTTCACCTCTGCTAAGCTCGCTTTCCTCTTCTGAAAACTGAGACTTCACACCCTGCCCACGTTCCGCAGTTGTAGTAAGGATCATAGGATACTTATGAAATGACACGTGGTAACCACTGTTGTGACATGTTAGCTAATAATCCAGAGTCAGCTTGAATTTAACTTCTATCTAGAGCCAAAGGGATGAAATTTGAGGTATTTGCCTCCATTAGGCTATCACAGTGCAAAGCACATTTTTGATGCCATCAGTGTCACAGTAAGATATTTTAATGGTAGAGATAGAACACCTAGATATATTCTTTTGATGAGAGAGTATGCCACACATCTGAAAAAATTAAAAGTAGGATGCGTACAAACATATAGTGAATTTGTCTATCGTAAAACCAGATTAAAGAATTCTCTAAGAAGGTAATGAAAAAAGAAAAGAAGATTTTAAAACAGAAAGAAAAAGCCATGGTACTGCTCTACAATCAATGTTATGTGTTTAGGAAGAAGTTCCAAGTACAGCAATGTAAGCTGAGAAAAAGTGAAAATAAAATAAGTCACAGATTTCACTTCATTAATTCATTCACTCAGCTACTCCACACAGTTCATTTCACATTTATGAGACATTAGGCATTCTAATTGCCATGAGTCTGCTGCAGCAAAGAAACAAGCAGAAAAAACAAGCAGAAATAGAATATTATTCCAAGGAGCTAACCTTCCATAAGGAAGACATACACAGTGTGCACGATTTTATATTAAAATAACTGTTACAAGAAACTAAATTGTGTAACCTAACAGTTCTGAGTATGGTGATTTTAAATATAAATGTATAAATATTGAAATATAAATGTATAAATGTGTAATATTTGAATGCATCTATTTATATTTTATATAAAATGTAAAAACCCTAAAAACTCTAGATATAGTAAAATATTTATGTTATTTAAATATATGAATGTGTATGACATATAAAATATATTGCATATAAATATATGTTAAATGAATAGATAGCATTTAAATATATTTATATTTTAAATAAATATGAATACATAAGTACAAATAATTAAATAGAAATGATTTGAGATATAAATATTTTAAATAAAAATGTCTTTCTACAAAGAGGACATCTGAAGTGAGACGAGATTAGCGCTCTGAGGGGAGAACATTGCAGGCAGAGTGCTGAGGATGAGGGCCAGTAACTACGTAGTTCTCCAGACAGGTAGGAAGAAGTGCGGCTGAAGCTTAAAGGAAAAAGCAGGAAAACTGCTGCTCCTTTTTCAAAAATCACTTGTGCAAACTAAGGAAGTATGAGAAGCTGTGGAGGATGTAATTGACTTGGAGTGACTTATTGCTTCCCCTCACCAACCAAAAGGCCCAACTAGGCCGCAAGTGTTGACACGGCGGTGCCAGAGCAAGCTAAAAGGCCGGCTGGGAGGTGCTGAGAACAGGCGCGCGCACTTGCTACTGCACTGCCTTCCCATCAATCCCAGGGTGAAGCACATCTGCGGAACACGCCTCTCCCTGTGTGGACAGCTACCAAGTGCTTGCAAGCAGACCCTGACCTGCTGGAGAGGCAGCGGGAGTGCTAGAACCTTCTGTGATGACCCTTATTCCTGTCCCAGATGCTTGACCGTGAACATTTTCTGATCCACTTTTGCAGGAAAAAAATAACTAAAGTCATTATGAAATTTCACAGTACATAGGCATGTACCCTTCAGGTGTCAAAGAACATAAAAGAAACCCAATACACTAGGCAAAATGTACTGAGTGAAACAGGAGAAAAGAAATCCCATGTGCTAATAAATATATATCATCTGGAGAAGAACTGTTGAAAAGGATAGTAAAATAATAAGATCCCAATTATGCAGCTGGGCGCCTACAATTTCAGAACACTGGAAGACTAAAGCAGGAGATTCACAAGTTCGGGGCCAGCACTTAAGCAATTCAGTGAGAACCTGTTTCAAAAAGCAAAAATGGCTAGGAACGTAACAGAGTGAGAAGGCCCTGTGTTCAAATCCAGTAATAAATGAATAAGTTAATTAATTAATACATAACAGACAAATAAGATACCCGTAATTTGAAACAAGAAAATATGTATGACGGAAGAACAAAGTAGAAGATTTGAACGTAAAGTGATAAATGAAACATTATAAAGCATAAAAATGAGAGAGGTACAGATAGATAAGGAATTTACCAACCAGAGAATGAGATCAAGGACTTCTCCTAGAAGACAGTGAAAACTATAACTAACTTAAAACAAACAAGAAAGTCTTAAAAGGCATAAAGAATTGAATTAGAATTTCCCAAAAGAGAAAAAACAACTATCATTGGAAATAGCTGAGCAAAGTGGAAAGTTCCCAGAATTAATGAAAAAAACAAAAGATCAAGAGGAAGATAAGAGTAGCCATGACAACTGAGTGCTAAAATCCAGTTGATAATTAAGTTGTGGAGAAATATAGGCTATTTGCAGAAAATAAATGGAGAGAAAGAGCTAAAGTATGTTAAAGGAGAAGACACAGTTTTAGCTATAAATAAGCACTAGTATTAATAATGATAAGCAATTGAAATTATGGATTTTGATTCAGGGTAATTCAGCTGTACATTCTGTACTTTCACACAGCTGACAGCACGGAAGGTTTTCTTACACTAGTATCATCACAGAAATGACTGAGGCACAGCTTTGACTTTATAATGGCTACGACATTACTAGATGATAGGAATTTCTCAACTCCACTATAATTTTATGGGACCACCATGGTACATACAATTTGTCATTGACCGAAAACATCATTAAATCTTCTATGTTTCTCAGCAATATTTTCAGTATAATCTTTGCACTTAGTTTGATAGATTTTCTTTTGAATATTTTATGCAGAATTAATAATTTAATTTTCAGACATTTTTGCTAATGTATGGCAAGATAATTGACTTTGTATTACCGATTTTCTATACAGAAACCTTGTCCAATGTGTGTATGTAGGGCCTTTGGACATTCTTTATACATTATTGCTTGCTTACAACTAAAGGTAGTTGTTTCTTTTCCAATTGCTGTATTTAATTAAGTCATTTTAGCTAATACTGGCTAGAATCTCCAGTTCAACGTTGAAGAGCAGTATTTGTGGTAAGTCACTCTTTGCTATCTTCTCAATGCTAAGGGCAAAGTCTTTACCCTCTGTACGATGTTACCCATCGATTTTTGATAGGTGTTCTTTATCAGACTAAGAAGGTTTATTGTATGAGTCTATCCTGAAAAAGTGTTAGATCTTGCTAAATTCTTTTCAACACTTACTAACATTATCATTGGTTTTGCTGTTTGCTGTAGCAATAGGAAGTGTTAGACTAATTTTCTTTGTTAAACCAACCTTGCATTTTGGGGACAATTCCCACTTGGTCATGATTTTAACCTTCGCATGTTGGGAACTTAATTTGCTAAATTTTTGTTAAGGATTTCAATAATTGATGATGACATTTGTCATCAGTTTCTTTTTGAGAATGGGTGCTTGAGACAGGCTGGGCTTGAACTGAGCCTGTGTAGGCTGGGCTTGAACTCACTATGTAGCCCAGGCTGGCCTCAAACTTGTGGATCTCCTACCTCAGCCTACAGAGCACTGGGATTACAGGCATGTGCCACCATGCCTGCCTTATTTCTTGTTCCTGTGATATATTTATTTGAATTTTTTGTATCAGAATAATGCTTGCCTCATAGAGTGAATTGAGGAGTGGTTCCTCCATTTCCTGAATGAGTCTGTGAAGAACTGCTGTATTTTTCCTCAGGCAGTAATGAGTTTTAATCAACTAATCCAGTCATATGGGGCTTGGGTTTTCTTTGATTTAATTACTGATTCAAATTCTTCATTTGCTATTGGTCTATTCTAATTTTCTATCTCTTCTTGGTTAGTTTTAACAACTTATTTGTTCCAGGAATTTTTCCATTTTATCTAAGTTATTTAACTTTTTGACATAGTTATTGTTTGTAATAATCCCTTATAAATAAGGATACCCTACCTCCTTAAAAATTTCTTGTGGCAGGGTCTCACTATATAGTTGAGGCTGGCCTTGAACTCATGGCAATCTTTCTGCCTCAGCCTCTGGAGTGCTGGCTTTATAGGCATGTGCTATTATACCTTGCTTTTCTTAGGTCATCTAGTGATGTCTTCTACTTCATTTGTGATTTAGTAATTGTTTTCTTCTTTTATTTTTCTCTGTCAATATAACTAAGATTTTTCAGGTTTTTTCTTATTTTCATTTTAAATAGAATTAAAAAATAACAAAATAAAAACAGACAAGAATGAAAACAATGAAAATGATACAGTGTTTCAAAACGAAGTGATCGGAATTAACAGTGGCTGTTATGTTACATATTGTTATCTTCAATGAAGTTGCTCAGATTACCAGGTGTAAGAATGAAATACTGATCAAAGAGAATAAAATATTGTTTAAAGAGAATAAAAAATAAAAAAAACAATAGAAATGGTACAGAACTGCACTAAGCAAGATGGTAGGAATTCACCAATGGTTGTTATATTGCATATTGTTGTCTTCAAATTGGTTGTTCAGAGTATCAGATATAAGCATGCAAAACTGCTAAAAAGAATTTAAGCATCAGTTTTGGCTTTATTAATTTCTAGTATTTTGTTATTTTATATTTTATAAGATTTCTGCTTTAAGTTTTATGTCCCTCTTTCTGCTTACTTTGCATTTAGTTTTCTTTTTCTTAGATTTCTAAAGTGAAAGTTTACTTTTTTATCATTTGATTTTATCCTTTGTTCCTGAATTAGTTAAAGCTACAGATAGTGTTTTAGCTTCATTCTATATGTTATCTTTTTCTCAACTTTCAAATTATTTTCTAAAGTCTCAAATCCTCCTTTCTTTGATTTACCATTTAGTTGGAAGTATGTTGCTTAACTTTCATATATTTGGAGGTTATTATAATTAAATTTGCTTGTCAGTTTTGATTTTAATCCTGTTATGGTCAAAACACACTTTGTATGATTTTAATTTTGTTTAATTTTATTCAGTTCTGTTTATATCTTAGCAAATAGCCTATCTTGAAGTTTTCTATAACTTTCAAAGAATGCATGTTCTGTAATCATTGGGCAGTACTCTCTCAATTTCAGTTTAAGGTGTTAATTTGATAGCATTTGTCCAAGTTTTCTGTATCTTCAGTCATATTAAGCTTTTTGTCAATTTTTTGAGAGTATTCAAATTTCTAATTACTTTTGTTTAATTGTTTATTTTCTTTATTTATAGCATATTTGTTTCATAAATTATGTCTCTATGTTACTAGGTGTAGAAACATTTATAATTGTTATATTTCTGAACATATTTTCATCTTAAATTATTGAATGTCTCCATTTATCAATAATAATAATTTCCTTGGTAATGTCTATTTTTCTGCTGTGAATATAATCAATCGTGTCCTCTTAAGGTTTCAGGTGGTCTATATTACTTTTTAATCATTTCAAATTATTGTCTTTGAATCTAAGGGGCATCTATTGAAGGCTGGTTTTATTTGTTTTTATATAATTTGACAATCCCTGCTTTTGAATTGTATGTTTAAACATTTACATTTAATATAATTTAATATCATTGTGTTTATATTTTTCTTTTTTAAAAAAATGTTCTTGCTCTTTTTGCCTATCTTTCTACAACTGCCTTCTTTTAGGTTCTGATATACCTTTTTAATTCTCCTGTTGATTTTATATATTTACTATTTTCTTTGTGGTTACTCTAGTAATTATGATACACATCTTACTTTATTATAATTTTGTCAAATTAATATTTAAATTTGTTACATTGTAGAAATTTTGTCCAATTATATCACAATTTTCTGCAACTTAGTTTAGATATTATTGTCCTGTATAAATGTCCACATACTCAATAAAAGACCATTATCATTATTATTTTGAATGATACTATAACCATTTTACAGAAAATCAAGAGAAAAAATTTAAAATGTATAATTTAGAGTGCTTAATATTAATACACATTTTCACCACATCTACTACATTTTCTTTCTGTAGGTCGAAGCTATTGATTAGCTTTATTGTTATTTGCAAGGCATCTTGGTCAGCAAAAAAATCAGATTTCCTTGATAGGATAATATTTTATTTTTCCTTAATTTTTGTGCAATAGTTTTGGAGGATATAAGATCTTCGTTAACCTGTTTTCTTTTTCCTCTCAGCTCTTTGAGCATGTTATTCCACTGCCTTTTATTGATTAAAGAAATTGAATATGTATTTGTTTGCTACTGTGTTCCAAAGTTGTTGCTTCCCAGTATAAAAACAGCACCGGAAAATGCACTACATTGCAAAATTAAGATAGTACCGCTTTTCATCTGGCACTGAGCAATGAATACTTTCTCCACTTGCAGTTATTCTAAAGCAGAAGATCCTTTAGCCATTTTTGCCCGCACCCAGGGAGGAATGTAAGTAAGTTACAATATTATCTAAGGCTTATGATGACAGTGTCCTCCTTGAATAACATAATTGTTCTAACTTGTTTTTACCATGGATAATTTTATGAATTCTGAATTTCAGAACCTACAGACTGTCCTAAAAATCCTTTATGTAAAAAAGTTACTTACTGTGTTTATCTGAAATTGTTAGAAAATTAGGGAGTATTTTCTTCCAGTAGCAGGGTTAAATTTTTTCCATTAGTATTTCTGAATATTGTTATCTTAAATCTGTTCACTACTAATTTAAGATAGCTATGCTGGGATAAGTTATTTCCTACTGGTTTATTTAGGGCTTCCATTTTCTCTCCTCAGTAGATTTTACATATTTCTCATATATTTCTTCACTCCTGAGTTCATCAGGTTGTGAAGTGTCACTCAGCATAATTTTTAGCGGTCAACAATCTTCATAAAATGTTGTCAAGCCATGGATTTTTGGGGATGTCTCACCAGTTTCAGTTACTTCTCCTGATAGAGGATGTAGAGGTTGCTGGCAGCTCTCTACATTCCAAAGCACCAAACTCATGTTGCTTTTTCAATTTTGTTCCAATTTTTAAAAATTGTGTCCCATTTTAAGGCAGACTACAGTAAACACAACCTCCCAAAGCTTCCTGAAAAAATTGCTGATTCACACTGTTCCCATACCATTTGCTGTTGTTATCAGTTGATATTTCTCTATGAGTTTAAGGTTAAAAGAGGAGGCGGCTAGTACCCAGAGTGCAGTGTCTGCAGGGTTCTGAGTTTGCAGGGTTTCAGCTTGGCGCTCTGCGCTCCCTCTGGACTTCTTCATTTTAAATGAAAACCTTTCGTCACTTGTATATTCCACTTCCAAAATTTTCTTATCTTTTCATTATAACATTTTGATCGTTGGCCCTCTTTATGTTGATTGCATTTGGGTCTTGTTGAGCTTCTAGAATGCTCAAATTAATTTTTACATCCAATTTGGAACATTTTAGGCCACTATTTGTTGAAAGAAAATTTCAGTTTTTTTCTTTCTCTTTCTTCTAGTATTCCATTTTCCATCATGTATCTGTTGGCATCCCTGTTGTCTCAAAGACTGTGTGAATATGTTGATTTTTCTTAAATATTTTCTCTCTGTACTTTGTTAATTTTATTAATTTTTCTTTGAATTTTCCAACTTCTTATGCAACCAGAGATATGCGTTTGAGACTCTCTATTTAAATTTTCTTCTCATTTATTATGTTCTTCAAATCCAGAATTTCCATTTGATTGTTTATACTTTTATTTTCATTGAAAATTGCTAATTGTTTATTTACTGTTATTGTTCTCATATTTTCCCTAGTTTTTTTCTAACAAGATTGGGGATTTTTCTTTCTTTGCTTCTTTGGCTTGATTAAATCTTCAAAATCTTGCTTTCCCATAATTTGCAGCTACAGATGCATCTGTCTGATAGTAAAGTACTTATAGTTGTGGAATTTTTGTCACTATGTTGTTTCTCATAGGCTTGGACTCTATATTTCTCCTATACATCTCTATAGTTTATTGTTTTGCTGATGATTTAAAATTATGTTCAGATATTTACCTCAACCAATTCATATACCAATCTTCCAAAATGAATGTGGCTATGATGACCACAAACACATACAATTTAAAAAAAGAAAAAGAAAAAGAAAACAGTCCATATGGGAATTTGAAAGTTCACATTTCATAAAAATAATAAACCAAATACCTCCATCTAATAAGATGGACTTTTGTGTATAGACTAAGACATGTAAAATTTATTTTTATATCAAGCATTTGTCTTCCACTGGTATATTTTGTGTCTTCTAAGCATACGTACATCTTCCAGTCTGTTCCATTGAGCCTCAGGTCTGTTTTGTTTTTTTGCCAATACCATGCTGATTTTATCACAGTAGCTTTGTAGTATAATTGCAAGTCAGGGATTGTGATGCCACCTGACTTGTCTTTGATGCCCAGGATTTCTTTTGCTATTCTTGGTCTCTTCTGATTCAAGATGAATTTTAGGAATGTTTTCCCTAGATCTGTAAGGTATACTAATGGTATTTTAATTGGGATTGCATTGAATCTGTATAACAATTCTGAGAGTATGGCCATTTTCATAATGTTGGTCCTTCTTATCCATGAGCAAGGAATATCCTTCCATTTTCTTAAATCTTTTTTGATCTCTTTTTTCAGAGTACTGTACTTTTTACTGTATAGATCTTTTACTTCCGTTTTAGATTGATTGCTAAGTATTTCAATTGTTTGGATGCTATTATAAAAGATATGGTTTCCTTAATTTTTCTCTCAGTGTGTTCATTGTTTATGTATAGGAATGCTATTGATTTCTGAGTGCTGACTTTGTATTCAGATATGCAGCTGAGCTTGTTAAATCACTGGAGATCAGTCAGGAGATTCCTCAGTAAACTAGGATTAGAGGTCCCATTCAACCCAACTATTTCCCTTTTGGATATTTTCCCAGAAGAACTAAAAACATCATATCACAATGATATATGTGCACCCATGTTTATAGCAGCACAATTTGTAGTAGCTAAATCATGGAAGCAACCCAAATGCCCATCAACTGAGGAACATATAGAAAAGTTGTAGTATTTTTATATAATGGAATATTACTGAGCTATAAAGAAAGATAAACTAGAGGCTTTTATAGGAAAATGGAGACAACTAGAGACCATACTCATAAGTGAAATAAATCAGACCCGCATGTGTAAACACTGTATTGTTTCACTATTGTAAGAATCTGGAAGAGTAAATAAAATCTGAAGGATTTTAGATATTGTGAAAGGGAAAGAAACTGCTCAGAAGGAAAGAACAAGTGGAATGAGGGAAAAGAGGAAAGAAAGAAGGGAAAATATGTATATGTGTATACACAGGATAGTTAAGATAGTTGTACTATTGATTTCTATTGCTTTATTGAAAGGAACATTTTGTGTTTAATTGTTTGATCATCTTACGGGCCTATATTTGTTTAACTGAGCAACCAATCTGAAGCTAACAATATGTAATACAACAACCACTGTTAATTTCTTATCACCTTGTCTGAAATTCTGTATTGCTTTTATTGTTTTTGTGTTGTTTTGTAAATGTCTCTGTGTTTGTTAATATGTTTTAATTCTTTTATCTTTAGAATAAAAAAGAAATAAATGCTCCACCATCAAAAATAAAATAATTCATACACAGAGTCTTAAGTTTGACTAGGAATGTGGGAATTGCTTGGCTCTTTAGCCTCTGATGCTTATATGTGAAGACTGCATCAAGAATATATTTTCCCTCATCAAGACTGTAACCTCAGACCATCCTTATCACTCTTGGTAAAGATCTTCACTTCCACCACATATACGCCTTGGTACAGTGGTCTGTGTACTACTCAAACAAAGGGACACAAACAAAGTGTCTATGCACTGTCTGGTGCTCTTACCCTCCCCTGAAAAACCTCCATACTTTGTTCCTGAGACAGGAGTTTACATGGGGTGTCCCTACACAAGAACACCATAGACTTATCCAGAATTCAGTAGTGTTGTTTGTTTATTTTTGTCATAAATCTTTCACAGATTGGCATAGGCTGTTAGTAAACATTCAGGGTGTGAAATGGTTGTTTTGGTCAAATTTGTCTAGCATTAAACCTGGTATTGGGAAAGGTGATTTGCTGACTTTTTCATTCAGCCACAGCCTAAAGCTCCACCTCTTCAGGAAATTTCATGTACATTTCCAAACCAGAAAAGAATAATTAAAAAGAGAAACATAGAAACAAACTTTTGATTATAATTGATAAATTTCTAAATAAAATATTGCTATCCAGATCCAACAATGTATTCAAAGGTATTATGATTAAGTATTATATAGCATAAGAAAACAATAAAGATTTATTTTGGGAAACCTATCCAGAAATTACATTAATAGACAAAAAGAAACAAATCAGAGTATTTTAATAGCTTCAGAGAAGGCATTTGATGATGACAATGTATCTTGGGCAGACAAAAAATTTGCTTTCTGAAACCTGGTAAAATTTAGAGATAAGAATCCCTCTGATAAACATCATACATAATGCAGAAACTTTGGAGATACTCTCTATACTTAAGGACAGAGATGGAAGTTTGGTGTTGACTCATCACTAGTTTTTAAATTTTTAATGCAATATCTTGATAATGATATAAAGAAAGAAAAATAAGGAATACCAATATTGAACAAAAATAGAAAACTGCTACCTTACACAGATAACGTTAATACTGCAAAAACTTAGAGTCACAAAACATATCACAGGCTGTCTAAATCCAATGTGCAGAAGCAATAGAATTTGTCTGTCCCAACACGAGCCGGGGAGGAATATCATTAAAAGCTCAATTCTACTCAAAATAGCAACAAAATGATACATTTTCTAAGCATTAATTAATAGTTTCCAAAAATCTGTGTGGAGAATATTTGATAAATTTAATAAAATATGGAAACATAAGAATTAATGGCAAGTTATTATCTGCTTTTGAGTTAGGCAAGTTATTATTACAAAAAATAAATTTCATCAAAATTAATTTATGAAGATGTTGTATCTTTAATCATGTTCTGACTCCCAAAATCAAGTTGAATTTTTATAAACTCAACTTTTTATTTTTAACATATATATGATAAGTATATCTATTTCTATATGTTAATTTTTAGTTTAATGAGTTAAGAAAAAAAGACTTCATTATTAAAGCCAAAAACCAATCAGAAAAAAAGAGAAAACTCAGAAGTGTACATATAAACTCAAATAAATAATATCCTGCAAAACTGGCAACCTGAATCATGAGAAATATTAAGTGAATAAACTCAACTAAAAAGCAAAAGTTTCCCTATAGACCAAAGACATTAGAGAACTGAAACTATGAATAACTGCCCTGGGGTAGTAGAGATAAAAGTGGTAAAAAGTAGTCCAATTCGGGACATGCTTTGAGGCCAATAGCTAGATTTGTTGATGAAGCGAATAGCAGAATTTCAAAGTGAAAGGTGACATACTAACAAGAAGGGCTCAGCGATGAAAGGAAGGCAAAGAGGCTGTCTGGAGGAGGAATATTCTTCAACAGGTAAAGGACCATAGCGAGTAGCTGGATTGTTTTTAATGGGAGCCATCTAAGCAGAGAAAGTAGGTAGATTGTTCTTTTCTGTGGTAAAGAGAAAAATACCCCCAGCCAAGTTATAACACAATTGCATGAACCCATTCACACTTTGACAGAAATTATAGTGCTTGTTTTGTTTTTTAATCTAAGAGACGGAAAGAAGAGTGTACTGGATCCTACACAATGACCCTGTCTCTAACTGTGACAAAGAAAGGCAGATTTAACGGTTGTGAACAACTTTCTCTGTCACCTGTATATTACCCTTTTTCTGTGACACGTAGAATATTTGCAGATATTGAACAGTGATTGCATTACTGTTTTAAAAGTGAGACTCACTGAACGCCAGAACGAGAATTTAGCCAGCCACGCTTAGCGTGGAGGCTGAGGATCTTGGACGTTCTTGAGTAACACCACCAGGGAAGATATTAGCTTGGTTAGATCAAGGATGTCATGCATAATTTGGGTATATCTTCCCTGACTGATTACTTTAATTGTGTCAGAGCCAGGGGTGGAGAAAGAGGAAGATGAAATTAGAGAAGACACCACATGGGACACTTGGAGGTGATGTCAGTAGCTGATGATGGTACCAACTTTTTCAAATACTTTAGAGATACTTTAGGCCAGGAATTTCTGATAGTATGAGCTCACATTTTAAATTTTATTTTACATTTTTACATAAATAAAACTTTTGTATAAATAAAAAGCAGATCTATAAAGTAAAATTTTTGTCTGTTGTTCTGTGTACTGTTTCTTCCTTGCTTGTTTCTGTGCTATTTAATTCTTTAACCACTGAACACTTCTTAAACAAAATATGAGCCTGAGTCTCATTCTGCAGAACAGATATGAATAAGCAACTAAAACTGAAGTATAAGAACCTTTCAGATTTTAGAAGAGACAATATATCAAAACAAGAAAAGAGAAAGAAGATCAAATCAGTTGAATGACTGCCAACACATGTTTATCACTGGATGAATTTTTCAGTTTAGTTTCTCATCGAACACACAACACATTGGGGGGGCAGGGACAGAGACAGGGAGACTCAGAGATGGAGAGACAGAGGCAGAGAGAGAGAGAGAGAGAGAGAGAGAGAGAGAGTGACCCAGAGATATACATTGTCCAAGTTCCATGGACAGTAACCATTCTAAGATTTGATATAGTTCATCCGTCCCAGGAAGGCACTTGCTGGAGCTACACAGGGCGGGAGGTTTGAGAAATGGCTCTAGCTTACTCCACCACTTACCACTTAGCATCTGTCAGTGCCTGAAATGTTTTCAGAAAGTTGGGTCATGGGTTGGGCTAATGGACAAGAGGTACCAGATATTTAGCCCACCCCTGAACTAAGCCACATTCCCTCCCTTCTAAGTAGCTCACTTCACAACAGGAACAACCTAGTAATTAGGAAACGAACAGACAGCTCTACACAGAGTCAGCCAGCTTCTCAGCAGCAAACAGGACAGGTTGATTTCAGTCTCACCTTTGCTTGGGCAGTGTCTCTAGTAACTCTTGCTAAATGTGTGGCCTTTTCCTGGGATTTTGCTGCATTTTCCCTGCAAGACAAGGAATCACACCATTTAGATATTGCTTGCCAACTTTCCAGAAAAGAACTTCATGGTAAAGCTCTTAATGGTGTTCACAGCTCAATCTACCATGTCAAAAGTAGAGTTGATATGTTCTGAAAGGGAAAGATAGCACAAATATCAGTCAATGGTAGAGAAAATCCCACAAGTACTGACTCTTATAGGTAATAGTCTTATTATTTTTTTCTCTTTTTGAGACAGGGTCTCGCTGTGCAGTTCAGGCTGGCCTTGAGCTCACTTTGTAGCCCAGGCTGGCCTTGAACACATGACAATCCTCCTGCCTCAGCCTCCCTCAGCTGGAATTACAGGCATGCACCACCATGCCTGGCAGTCTTGGCTTTTAACTACATACTTTACTGCCTCAAATATTTCCAACAACTTGCTGATCAACAAATCTAAAAACTGTGCCACTACTAGAATACAATCACAACTGTACTGGTACTGAATCAAATATTTATGTAACTATCTGTTGGTACTAATTCTAGCTCCTAGGGCCCCACAGAGAAAATCAACCCATTCTTTCAGTAATGTGCAGATAATTTTTACATGTTGCACTCTCTTTCCAGTTTAAGGCAACAAATTTATTCCAATACATTTTTCATAGGCACTAAAAGTAATTATTGAATGAGTAACTCCAAATTGATAAACCATCTTGCAAGTCTTAAGGGATTTTATTTTGTTTAAATTATTTTTCAATACATTTATTATGTTCATAAATTTGGTCTCATATTAAAGTACTCTGTGCAGTGAAAAAGGAAATTTTACAGTCAATGCTACTCCTGCTGGATTACATTTAGTTTTCAGGAGAATGAGAAAGGACCATTCAGCCTGCCCCTGGCCTCCCGCACCCTGCCTGTCTCCCTTCATATCCCCACTTTCTCATCACTGGAAAGCAGCATGTATCACAACTTCATACCCTAATATTATTAGAGATGTCAAATTAAATCCCTCAATGAATACCAATGTGGCATTTTAAAAAGCCAGTTCTAACATATTGCTCCTAAGTTGATAGGCTCAGGATTGGATGGGTACCAGTGCTAAGATTCTAATGGTGATCTGAATTGAAGATAAATTCCCAGTTCACAAATTAGAGATGCTAAGATTGAACTTAGTGGTGGTGTTTGCTTAGCGTACACAAGGCCCTGGCTTCAACATCCAACACCACAGAAAACAACAGCAGCAACAATTTCTCATACATAGTCTTTAAAAACCCCAAACAAATTAAGACACTCTGGTTTGAGTATTTATAATTGATAATCAAGTCTCCTACCTCTGGAATATCACTGAGAGAAGGAAATGAAGTAAAAGACGTTAGAGAGATTAACATTAGAGAGGTTAACAAGCATCGAGTAGTATCTAGTAAACTTTAGGGTGCTAACTCTTTCTAAGCTGCAGGGAGCAGGATGCTGTGGGCAAGCTTTAGTACATCACATCCTCCCAGACTCAGAGATGTCTGAAGATACTAGCAGGTCACAGAGTCAGTGTAAATTCTGCTTAAATCCTTCTACTCTTGACCACCTCAAGGAGATTCTGGCATCTCTCTCAAGGGGATTTTTTCCAGCCCCTCAGCTACAGCAGAATAAGCTCTTAACCTAGTCTGAGGGATCTGACCTTCTCCCTTAAATTTTGTTTTCCAAGACAGTTCAAAGTGGAACATCCTGAGAAGAGTGTAGTTAGTTATGCGAAATATTAATTGTGGCTACTTTTAAGTGCCTTTGGAATCTCATTTAAAGGCTACTCAGGTTGTACTAGATGTCACTTTGCTAATTTTATCGGGTGGAATTTGTCAGGACGGTGTGCTAAGTATGTGGCCTAACTAGCAAAGTTTAGGAAAGCACAACGAAACGAGCAGAGCAGTGCATTCACTGGTTCAGAGCACAGCAGGTAAGAGGAACATCACTCACAATATCCTTTTGCACGTGATACATTGGTTCATCAATTCTATTCCATCAGGGCTTTGGAATAGTTCTTTATCTTGAGGACAGAACAATTTTCCATTTTCCAGCAATGCCTGAAATTCACTGCATGTTTCCTGAAAAAGTAGACTGCATTTACCAAAAGCTCATTTTAAAAATAGACTTCAGAACTTCCATGGACAGCATTATTTAATAGCCAATATGCCCTTGTACAGAAACAATTCAGCCCATTGATAGGAAGAACAAAAACAAAAAATAATGAACCCAGGTCATCTGTTGGAGATCACAAATTCATCTAGTTAGCATTTTTGTGGTACAGTTAGTAAAGTGGAGAGAACAGAAAACATGGAGACAAAAGATCTTATATTGTATTCCCAGATTCTTATTTATGATCTCAACAGTTTTTTTGATTTAATTTTCCAAAGGCTGTATTCTATAAACTAAAACAGAGGATATAAATACATGCATTTAATAAGAAGATTAACTGTTGCAGGTATGTGAAGTAGTTATTCCTGTTTTGTTATTATTAGGGTAATGGTGTGGTCATTATTACCACTATGGGGATATATGAAATGGTACACGCAGTCTCCAGCATACTGTATGCACTAGCACCTCTGTGAATGAAATATGAAAGGGTTGTGGACTAAGACAATGTGTCAACAGTGGAAGCTTTAAGGCACTTCTTCCCACATTTCCTGAAGTGTATACTGCAAAAATACCAGCTCCTAGAAACCCGAACAGTAGGTAAATGAAAAAGACCACCTTAGTCATATATGTTTGGAAAGCAAATTTCTACACCGATTTGTTTTCTGGAAAAAATTCTTACATTGCCTGATATATCATTTCACTTACAAGCACAGGTAGACCTACTTTAAAGCTAAGGAAGCTGAAGTCTCAGGGTCTCCAGTCACTTCTTTGACCAAGACCTTGGGAGAGCCTCACCGTTTTGTTTGCAAATGCTTATTCTTTGCTTAAAAGTACCTGCACTCCCACTGCAAGAGCAAGCACCATCAAAGTCACCAACACTGTCACTACCAGTAAAATGAAATGTGGTGATGCTATAGAAGTCACGTGCTATTGTTTCAAAACCTCTCTCCCTCTCTTCTCTCTCTCTCTCATTTTACTTTTGGCATAATCGCTGGCACTATTTTATGTACTGTGCAACATCCTGTGCCATACTTGCTTTGGACTATTTTTGAAGTGCCTATGATTATACTGTACCAAGGTTGGGGGGGGCAGAAGCCATATTGAATATTAGAATGGATGAGGAAAAGGGCAATGCAATAACTTTTCACAGTGAAGGTCCTTTATTCATTCAATAAGTTTTATGGAAGATCTATATACATTAGAGTTTTCTAATTTAAAATCAATGATACAGTTATGATATGTAGTTAAGCGCTGATTTAAAATGTTAGACAGTCCCTATTAGTTTGTAAAGTTCACTAGACCTTTAGATCCAGACTTTAGTGCCAGTTCGGTTCTGTTTTAGACAAAACATCCTTCTTTAAGATGTTTTCACTAGACAGTACATAAAGCCTTTTCTCCACTTGCTAGAAATACACCCTCTTCCAAAAGATTGATTATAATCTATTGCACCTCCTGTAGTTTTATAGTAATGTACTCAATCAATAATCATGTATTGTGAGATCCCTTTGTTTTGCAAGGTGCGACAAGACACAGCAGTGAATTAGACAGACTCATCTTTGAATGAACAGTGTTTGCACCTCAGATAGAGAATGTTACATCTAATCAATCCTCGTAAACATGACAGAAAACTGGCAACACTTACAGAATGATTAAGAAAGAAGAGTAAATAATATCAGAGACCAGCCTGGGAGATTTTGCAGAGGATAACCTGTTAAAATATCTCTGAGATTATTGTCCCCACTCAATAATCCTATCTGAGTAACACAATAGTAATTTCTGGCAACAGATTAGCAGTGGGTATCTTGCAATCTGTGTCTTATTTCTAATTCTATAGCATTTTTATGCTAAATTTGAAAGTTAGTGCTTAGTTTATCAGACACAACAGAATCCATAAAGTCCTGCAAATCTTGCATTGGAATGAGAGAAGAATCTGGGTCTTCACAGTAGGAATAGATCTCTTGTGAGGTCAACTTTAGAGAAAATATAAAGATCCATAATAATATTGGAAAGAAGCTCTAAATAATTTCCAGTGTCTAATTATTAAAAATAATTCCATCAGGATAGCTTCTGAACTGAATTTCTACAATGTCACAATTAAATGCAAGCTTAATGCCTAAACGGATCTACTTTTTAAAGAATGGGCATTGAGGGCAAGTTAAAATTTTGATCACAGTGTTTAGTGTAGATGAGGCTCAATACTGTTTTCTGAGTTATGAAATTTTTCAATGTATTCTTTCGTACACAAGGAAAAACTGTACAAACTAAAAGTATAAGTTATTCTCCCCTCTGGGGAAAACAGACTGCTCACAATTACTATAGCAGGAGGATTAGAGTAGGAGGAACTCCACACCAACAAACCATCTTGACATATGCAAGTGGAGTGTAACTCCCCTCTCTCAGCGTGTGTTTATTCTGTTCTTGTTGCTGTTCTTACTTTCTGCACACCGCAGAAAAACTGGATCCCTTTTGAGCCCAGTGTCGTTTGCCTCCCTGGCTGTGGTCCACGTATCTTCCCTTCTCCATCACAGACCTCATCTTCAAATCCTCCAGCCCTGGCATTGCTCCAGCTCAGTGTAAGAGCACAAGCAAGTTTGCTTTGACTTCACAATAGCGCTTCCGTGGTGACAGGTTTAAGCATATGCTTAAGAACCTTACAAGTTGCTATAGCACTTTTCCATGCTGGTCTGGTATGTGTTTATTATATTTAACATGTTTTTGAGATGCTAGAAATAACTCAGGGACCTGAATTTGGAAAACAACAAAAATCTAGCACCATCAATAGCTTTTTTTTTTTTTTTTTTTTTTTTGGTGGCTCAATATCTAAAGAATATGATTAGAAAAATTTCCAGAAAAATCCTTTCTTCTTTGTGATCTTGCCATTTATACCAATGAGGTGGCTGAACCAATAGAGTTAAATATTTTTTCAATAAAATTGAGCTTAGTGACATGAAAAAAATTGATAATAAAATGTTTCCGTCAGCACTCAAAACATTACAAAATAAAATGATTCTTTTATGCTCAGTGAGATTTAAACAACACCTTTTTTTCTCTAGTGTGACAGATCCAAATAAACACTCTCTGGTTCCTCTAAACCCAGGCATATTTTCTATTTTGCTATACCCAAGGGCCCTGCTTTTATCAGCCAACTTAGATTCAGTAGTAGAGACTATGACAAAATTCTGAAGAACATTTCTGCAAGAAGTTTGCTTCTTACAAAATAACAATAAAATACAGCAAGGAAGTATTTTAACCATGGTTCAAAGAATTTTTGTGTCAAGAGGAGTTAATACCACTTCCTATTCTTTAACTGTTCATGGTCCTTGAGTGATACAATCAAAGTTGCCATATACATAGCACTATTTTAAATGATAAATCAATAGCATCCATAACAGTGTGGGGGAGGAAGAGATGGCCCCTTTTATTTTTCTTTAAAATAGTAAATTTTAATTTGTATTAAAAATAATTTGTTTATTTTTCCAAGAAAAGATCTCCTGCATCAGGGCCTCTCCCATTGCAGGTGCTTCTCCCTGACCTGCTACAAGTTGCAAAGGTCTTTCATGTATTCCCCCCCCCCCCCCGCCGCCACCTTCAGACCCTTCTTGTAACCGTATCTCCAGGGAAGATCTCCCTGACTGTCCCAGTGAGAACAGATGCCACCTTCACTCCCTGGAATTCCTCCTGAACCCTCCTTTATTTTTCTTCTAACACATGTCTGTTCTTAAAGTACTACACATTTTACTAATTTATATGTTCACTTCTCTCTTGTCCACTACTAAGTTGGAAGTTGAGGAAGGATAAGATTTTCATCTAGTTTGTTCATGATAGAATATCCTCAGAATTTCATACATGGTCTTCTACACAACAGGATCTCAATAAATACTGGATGAAATCTGTACACTGACTATATATACTAGATACAGAAAATCCCTTTTGGTATTATAATTGCCAGAAAACATTTTAGCTTCCTATTTCGTGTATTGTGGTTTTGTTCAGCTGCTAAATGGAACAATAGTGTGCTTTTTGGTTGATTTATTTTGTGTGTATAGAATTTTAAAGCACTCCTTTAGCGTGGTACAGCACCTCTTTCAGACATCTGTCATCACTGATACGGTGACCGTTGGAGAGACAGAGACAGAGATAGAGAAGGACAAGAGACACAGAGAAAAAGAAACAGAGGCAGAGACACAGAGAGAGAAAGAGACAGAAAACAGACAGACAGAGACACACACAGACAGACAGAGACAGAGGGGCAGAGAAATTCATGGCTTGTTCATAAGTCTGTTTCTGTGTTTTTAACAACAGCTATAAGTGGAATATGTCTGCATTATTATGTCTGCACTATTAACATAAAGGTGTTGGCCACAAACCATTTTGCTTTAGTTATTTTGGAATGAATTCAATGACAAAAAGCAGGACTGACCTGATTTGCATCCTCACTGGAAGCATCTGGGGCAAAAATGCAGAAAGCAAAGTTAAGGGACTGTAAAATATTCAGTAAAAAATCAAACAATAACTCAATGCAATGTCTGTGTTGCTTTAATGGTAATGTATGGTAAAACCACAAACTGGTTTTGAGGATGTTTAGATTTACCATGGCAATTTTGACACGAAGGCACTCTACCAGGAGATCAGTCTACATACTCACATACTTCCGGTCTCCCAGAAATGTGTAATTACTTTAGCAAACCTTACTCCTGTGTTTTCTGACACCCTCAAAATATCTAATTGACAAAAGAACCTTTGAAAATGTGATGGTCTCCCTTTATAAATTACAGGATAATATACATATGAAATATACCAATTTTAGTGTAATTTAAAATTATAACATATCATTAAGTTTATATCACATATACACAAAAATTTCACTTTCTGAATTACAGCAAATCTATCTTCTTATTGTAGGTGCAAATATTAGAGATAGAGCAAACATTAAAGCTAATTAAAATCATAGACTATGGCACTCGTTCCTCCCTTGCTCTTTTGTATTTATATTCATCTTTGAAAGGTGGGCATCATTTTTATATAATCATCGGGCTGACTTTATTGCTAAGGTTTTCTTTTTTAAGATGTAACAGTTTGGAACTGGATACATCTAGGCAACCTGGTTTTTCTTTATATTAAGTAGTAAATTTAAAACCTACCTTCTAGCTCCCACAAAGTCCCTTACCCTTTAGAAGCAATACTTTAACTCCATTAAGAATTTGAAAATATAAAAATAAGTTAGAAGACACTACTGTTTTAAAACAAAATCAGGTGGTTTTAGGACTTTATCTTTAACATTTTACTTATATAATATCAAAGATATACACGTTTTAAATTTCTAATATAGTACATGGTATGAGTTAATACACTTGGTGAGAGAAACATGCAAAGGCATGTACCACCTTGACAGAACAAATACAGAAATAATGGAAGGATATTTCATGGAGAGAATTGTACATGTCCTCCAACTATTGCCTTTTCTAGATAACAACATCATCGTCAGTCCACATATATAAATATTCAAAATTCTATGTGTGGGAAAGATTTTATATAGAGAAAATATATAGATTTCTCTTTCTTGGTGAGTAGGGGGGAAAGGGCCCTTCCTTGGGGCTTTGAGATGTGTGGGAAGAGGTTAAATTGCAGGCCAATTGCTCACCTTGTAGAAGGCAAAGAGCCAAGGTCAGAAGCACTGGCACAGTGACGGTCTTCATGGTGAAGATGATGTAAGCTGGCTACAGGTCTGCTCTGTGCATTGCTCAGCCGGTGCTCTAAGACTGAACTCAGGAAACACAGCTCACTTTTATACAGACTGGCAGTACTGGTGACACACACACACAGAACCAGTTGTTCAGGCTTGTGCTAGACTTTAGGTACCACACCAGTTTATCTTTCATCCTTTAGGATCATGTCAAAGTGGCAGATTCGAGCAGATAATGTCCATTTGTAAAGTACTAATGTGTTTTCATGCTGTCCCTGGCCCCTGCTGAAGGCAAAACTGAGTCCAAAGACTCTACACAAAGTTGCCTACTTCATAATCCTATATGACAGCTAAGATTCTCAGCAGCACCAGACGTACTACTTTACAGAGAAACTTGTTTCTATTTAGAATCCCTTCATAAGTGGGAGGGGAGGAAGAAAGAAGATAGATTGGCTGTCCTACCAGCCAGGTAAAGATTTAAAGTGTTCCATAGCTAGAAAAAGCACCTTGGACTACAAGAACCAAGGGCTCCTGTTGGTTCCATCTGTAGCAATCCTGAACTATCTGAATTGATTGTCATGGCTCAGATATACATTAGAGGAGAACCACCCTAACAAAGAACAGCAAAACTCTAACACTGAATTCTTGTAGAAACAAACTTAGAGAAGGGTCCATCACTTTCCCAAGAGCATGCGGTTAAGACAGGAGAGGCAGAGCCTCACTCACAAAAGCAGAAACAGATTCGCCATTCTTTGCACTCCACACTGCTTCCCCCTCATAGCAGAAGCCAAAATTCTATGAACACAAAACTCAGATATAACCACCTCTGAAAATTCTCAATCAGAAGGGTATTTTATGTCTGGAAGCCTAACCTCACATCCCAAGCAAACATGATATTCATAAGCATTGGAGAATAAAGGTTTAACTTTCTATAGCCTGTAACTATTTAAATTACTGTTTGAAAAACATGTCATAATTTTCCCTAAATTAAGTTTATTATCATATAATCCTATTATTTAGTATCCCAAAAGGAAAGAGGAAATGTTACTAATCATTATAAACATATAGATCAAAGATTTTTTGGCAGAAAACTTCTTACTTCTTCCAACCTAAAAGTAACATCTTTTATCTACCAGATTATTTTACTCTGTAGGCTTAACTCTGTCACCTAAAGAACATGCAAAAATAACTGAAGCAAAAACCAAAGGATCTGGTTACAGGAATCTCAGAGTCTTCAAAGCATAGAAGGAAAGTTCTGGGTGTATGTGATCAAAGACTTGTAATTGTTACAGGAATCTTATCAAGACTGGCCAGCTTGAGAATATGCCAATATCCCAAGAACCATTAAGCTAAGAATAATATGTCCTTTCTTTTGTTCTCCCTCCATGAAATAATTTAGTTCCTATAAAAGTAAAATCATTGGTTCTAATGTCTGCACTTCTGTAATAGCTTTGCTGCTTGTCAGTGGTTCAGTAAAAGTAATGACCATAGAGAGCAAGTTTGGAGCCTTACTGTTGAAAGTTAGAAAATCAAAGTCTACTGCAGGTTGATGGAAAAACAATGGGACAGGGTGTTAGAGTCTGTTGTTGTCTTTGCAGTTACAGAGCATCATGAAGATGAACCATGCCTTAAAACAAGGTAACTCTGGGGCTAGGAATATAGCTCAATGGCATAGCGCCTGCCTGGCAAGCACAAGGTCTTTAGTTTTAGCCCTAGAACCGCAAAAAAAAAAAAAAACAAAAAAAATCAAAAAAAAAAAGTAACTCTGGGTCACAGTCTTGAATGCTCAATTCTTACATTACTTTGGACATTTATTTTCTCTGAGCCTTCCCTTCCTAATATGTAAAACAGAGAAAATAAGACTTACACTGTACAAGTGTCATAAAGCATAAAGGCAAGATACACAAACACAAACATGTGCACACACTTGCAGCAATACCAAGTGTATATGATGACCTTTATAATTAATTAGAGCTGCTCTTCCCATTATAATGATATGGTTCTATTAGATAATTTCTAAGATCCCAAGAAAAATCAACATCTCTCGACCATGGGTCTCAATAACAAATTTAAATTTACTCAGCAGAGAATCACTCCCTCAATATATTTCACATAAAACAAAAACAAAAGGATGCCTGTGTTCTTTTTATTTTCATAATTGCAGTCATTGATTCTTTCTCTATATAGTCCTCTTCTAAATATTGACATGCCTGTACTAAAGTGTGAGACCATGGGAAAGGCATCTCTACCACACAGTCTGTGTTCGGTGGCAGGAAAAGTTTAATGCCTTACAATAAAATTAATGACTGTGTGACTCACTCTCATGAGTCCAAATATAGCCCAAATGAATATTATTACCAGGAATTTACACAATTAAATCTAGCAGTAAGCAGTATCAATACACATTACAAAAAGAAACATGTGACTTGATTAGTTTATACAATTAAAGCTAGCAATAAAAGGTATCAATACACATTACAAAAGGAATCATGCAACATGGTTAGTTTACCTAATTAATAGAAGCTAGCAATAAAAAGTATCAATACACATTGCAAAAGGAAACAAGGATTCCCAGGAGTGGAAGTGGTGTTAGGGAGGAAGAAAAGAACCAGTGATGAATACCTCTTTGAAGACTCTCTGCTATGAGGGAATGTGAAAGGAATTGGTTTCTCTCTTAATGGCAAAGTGCTTCTTACTGACAGAACCTTCTGGAAGAATGGAAGTGGTGAGAAACCTCTTCCAAGAGGAGAAGGTGGCCACAGGGTTGTCCAGTGAGCACCCCCAGTGGTGGAAGCACCCGTCAGTAGCTCCTGTCATCGGGGCTTTCCTCCAGCTCATTTCAGGAATGTTGAAATCCAGAGGTGATTCATCACAGTTTCCGCCAATCATTCCTTACTTCTGAAAACCAACATAGTTATTAAGTTCCCATACGCAGGACTGGAGGTTTGAATAGAGACTTATATCAGATTTATCAGAGCACTTTTCTCAACTCAAATTTCCACTCAAGTTTTCAACTCTTTCAGTTATACATAAAACACGCAGAAACCTCTTTTCTCTCATTAGAAAGGAGTTAGGTTCTAAAAGTAGCAAGCCATATGACCTTACACATTTATCAAGTGCTTCATACTCTGAATTTACACCAGGGATATCGACATGGGGGAAGAAAGTATAAAAGTACAGAGTAAATGAGTTGTTTTCAAACCACCATTGTTACTAAAAGCAAAGGTTATTTTCAAACTCTAAGGTTAATTTTGTTTTGCTGCACAGAGATCCTTACTGAGATAATCTTCAGTAAACGACAGTTCCTTATAATTATATCAACTTCCACAGCATTAAAAACAATCCTCTCTTCATTAGTTCTTTTGATTTGTTTGTGCAGTGTTATGAAGTAGCAAAAGTGGTTATGATTTTCCTCTCCTAATGTACCGAAAAGGGTACCATTAAAAAAGCCTCGAGAAGGAACTAGCTTGGGTGACCATCCTAGCCTTGTGCTTTTTTATTTTTTACATACTTAGCCACTCTGAATCCCTGTGGATCCCTCAAAGACTTTCACACAGTTCACAGAAGCCAGACACGGCAGTATTTTAAGCCAGGTGTAACACTTAACCAATAATTAAATGCTTTCATCTGATCTCCTATTCTCTCTCTCTCAGTCTCTCTCCCTCCCTCCCTGTCCCTGTCTCTGTCTCTGTCTCTGTCTCTGTCTCTCACACACACACACACACACACACACACACACACACACACATACCATATACGCCTAATCATGTGGGCAGAAAGAGGTATGTTGTGACCATGACTGAAAAGTGTAGTCTCTAATTTATGAAGTTCAACCTGTAATTTTTCAGCTTTACAATGATGCAAAAGTGTACCCATACAACCATTCTGTTTTTTACTTTCACTGCAATAATCAATAAATTTCAATAAATTATAAAATAGGCTTGGTTTAGAGTATTTTTGCCCTCAGTAGCCTATGAAGGTTTGAGCATAAAGTGGGCTGGGGTGCCAGGCACAGTGATGAGCACCTTTAATCCCAGTGCACTGGGAAGCTGAGGCAGGACTACAGATTCCAGTGAACCCTGTAAATTTAGCTAACAAAAAGACCATGTCTCAAAATTTAAAAACAAAATCAATAGTCTTGAGATGTAGCTCAATGCAAAATCCCTGGGTTCAATCCTTTATACAAAAAATTAAAAGGCTAGACTGCACCTTCATGTGTTAAATATATTAATTCTAGGGTAAATGTATTCAGTATGTTTTGAACTTTAGATATTTTCAGCTTATGATTGCTTTATATCGCAGTAATTCAATCACAAATTAGGGTGAATCTCTATATCCTCATAGATTTTAGAAGATATTCCTCTTTAAGAAAAACACCTTGACAATAGCTTTTACTGACCTTATTGCAAAGTGCTGCATTAACAACTCTACTTCTCCATGAGGATTTCCTTCATTTGTCTGGAAAGATTAAGAAAACTTGCAGATAAGCATCTTATTTTATTTAAAAATAGAATGGGATAGGCATTGCTTCTTTACAGAGAACACAGACTCTCCTATTCATAGATATAACTTTTATTAGATTAAGATAAAAGACAGAAACATTTCCATGTCTAATTTTGACTATATTATTAGATGCAAAGTTATAGTGTTTGGTTCTCAAATAGAATATCCACCTTTTGTCTACAATCATTGTTACTGAACCCTTATTCCATGGCCACGTTCTGCCCAGCTTCAGAAAATTTACTACAGTTTAAAGTCTCCTAGGATGATTTAGTACATTCTAAAGTCTCCTAGGATGATCTTGAAAATCAAAAAAAAAAGAGGTTTGTGGAATGATATCCTTTAAAAAATAGCCATAATAAATTATCTCTGAAGGAGATAAATATATACTGAATTTTTGCATAAGAACATTACAGGCTTTATATGTATAATGTATGTATGCATATAGTAAGCAAGAGCAAAATTGTTTATAAACTTATTTATAAACAATATCTAAAAAAGATAATTTTTATTAGGTGGTACACACCTATAATTCTTGCAGACAGGAGGCTGAGGCAGGGGGATTTTTAAGTTTGAGGCCAGCATGGGCGTTGTAAGAAGACTGTCTCAAAAAGAATCAGACAAAACAAAGTGACATTCTCTTGAATTTCATAAAAGAATCGGCAAAGAGATAAAAAATTTATTGGGATTTATTATGCACTTAGTGACATGTACAATAAATAACAGGGTAAATATTATCTCCTTTCTTCCTTGCAAGTAAAGAATTTCTAACTCAGAATATGACTGTATTTGGAGATGGTGTTTTCTAAGTGCTCACTGAAAATGAGGCTGTGAGTGTGGACTTAGTCCAAACTGACGAGTGCCCTTATAAAAGGAAAGTTGAGCACTCTGAGCAACACTAGGGACGCACATTGTTCTGGTCTAGCTCTACAAGGTCCCCAACTTTCCTGGTCACAGTGGGGCTTCTGGAAGGTGACTGGAGCGTGGAGGTGCTATAGTCATCACATGGTCAGCCCATGTGATGAGTTCATAGCTGACTGTGCTGCTCGAAGGTGGGGTCTGCTTGGAAGAAGTGGGTCACTCGGTGCTTGACGTGGAAGAGTGTGTGCTATCAGTGGCTCTTCCCTTCCCTCTCTGCTTCCTTGCTGTCGTGATATGAGCAACTTTCCCCGCCAGGCCCCTCCAGCATGCTGTTTCTGTGTTTGTACCTCTAATCATGGACTGAGCCCAAGAAAACTATAAGCCAAGGTAATGCCCTCCTCCTTTAAACTGTGGGTGTGAGATGCGATTAATACATGCACACACAGAGGAGAGACCACGAGAAAACACAGAGAAGGCTGCTTTGCAAGCCAAGGACAGAGGCTTTGGAGCAGAGCAAGCCTGCGAACACTTTGACTTTGGAGTACTGATCTCCAGAACTATAAGAACATGGATTTCCAAGGTTTAAATTTCCCAATCTTGGCATTTTGTATGGGAGGCTAAGCAAATAACGTATTTACCATATGGGTTGTGGAGCCCAGCTGAGTAGAGGGATCAGAGGACCCTGACTAAAGCTTGTTCTAGGAGATGTCATTAAGTAGAAAACAAAGTGATGTTAAACTTTTGCAATAGAGTTTACATGCTGCTTTTGTTTTTTCTTGATTTTTTTTGTGCAGATCTTCTCCAAAGGGTCCTTATGTCTTGATGTCTTTGACAATAACAGAGTTGGACAGTACCTGGACTTGCCCTGCTCTAACCCAAACATCATCATCTACTCACAAATTTTATTTGATGCTCTTTCTGACATCTAAAGACTTTATAGACTGTTTCTATCCTTCATGGGATGACTTTTTTCCCACCTGGCTAGACTCTGTAAGACTCAATGTGGATTTGTGTTCTCTAGGACACTTCTGAATGCTCAGAGAATGTCCCTCCTCTGAACTCCTACAAAACATAGTATGTGTTTCCCAGCAGTGCACTGTGGTAGTTTTGTAATTGCCACCTGACTTTTCTATGTGTGAAGGTAGATAAATGATACTTTAATACATGATGACTGATTAAGTGAAAAATGATATGTGGAAATTTAATTCATTCTTATAACTTATAGCAAACATAATTATTGCCTTAATGATCTTAACTGTTGTAAAAAAAAAAGACTGAAGTAAAAGAAAAATAAAAAGCTTAGGCTTATTGACTCAGGCTAGCCCATAGAAGTGGTAAGTGATCAAGCAAGACTCAGATCTAGGGCTTAAGACTTAAAAATTAATCAAGTAGCAAGTTGAACAGCACTGACCAATGTGTCAATGATGTCTATGATTTATTAAGTCAGAAAAAAATAAGAAGGAAATGAGTAATAAGTATGAAATAAGGGAATTTTCAACTATGTGACCTAACTGGTAAAATTTAAATTTTAAAATGTTGGAGATACAGACCTAAATTTATGGAAGTCTTGTGCTATTCAGTTGGGTCTCATAATACTATTTATAAGAATACTTTAACTATTTACTGAATACTTACATTTGTCTGGCACTGTGTTAGATCTCAGTGTTACATTTATGAAAAAAATAGAATAAAATCTCTGATATCTAAGAGACTGCAGTCCAGGGAAAAGTCAGGGAAGTAATCAAACAGAGCATTGTTCGGTTGAATCTGCCAACAAGCTTTTAAGAAAACATTGATAGAGAAGAGTAAGCACATTATAGGGACTTTTGCCTATAAAATGTAAGTTCCTGAGTTAAACTGTGTTCAATCATTTTTAAAATGAACTGTTATCCATTGATGAGAAACAGCTGAGAGTGAAACAACAACACTCTACACATACTCCAAGAAACTAGCTAGAACTAGAATCAACAGAGAATTTAGTTTGAATTGTGACTGGACATGAAGGTAAAGGAATATATAATTTAGAACTACTTAGAACTACTTTGCCATCTTCAGAATAACTGCAAGTGACATTAGACAATGTTTTGAGTATGAATAAATCTATTGGCCACTTCCTAGGAACTTTGTTCAAACCCTTTCATAACTTTATACTCTGCTAATAGTTATTTTCCCTACTGATCCAATAGGTTACCTTCATTTCAACCATGTAAGCAGTCAGAGAAGTAATTTATGTGAACCAGCATACTGAGTGGAGTGAGCAGTGTATGAGGCATGTAAAAAATTAGTTTGGAAGCTTAAAAAGGTCTGAAAAAACAGCTTATTAGAATGAAACATTTTTTTAAGTAAGTATAAGAGACCAAGATTTACTTTGATAATTTCTTCTGTCTAACATTTTGAGTTTTTCTACCACCTCATCTAATATATGCAGAGGTTAACCCACTAGTTAGTTATGCAATATTACTTGGAGGGCAAAGTTTGAAATTAAATTTGAATATAAAAATTGCTTTGCATTTAATGGATAATTTATTTGAAGTGATGTCTCTCAAGTGATATTAGTGCATTTTATTATTAAATACCTATGGAAAACTTCTTGATTTAAGAAGGTTTTCTAGAAAGTAGTAGAAATACTTCAACCCAATAAACTATATGCAATGGAGGGTGTTTCCCAAACATGCAGAGTTGAAAAATATATTAACTAGCTTTAGTCTACAAAAAAAAGAGAGAATTTTTGTCTTTTTCCTCTAGATAGAAAATACTGGTTATGGTACAAGGGACAGTATTTAAGAAATAAGTAGGAAATTATTTAAGCATTTCTTATAGTTACTAGCATTATAATGCTCATTTAGTATATAAATATTTAATTATATAGCAATATATTTATAGAATAGTTTACTGAATAATATCAATATGTAAATGATATAGAAATGTTTATATTTTATATACAGAACCTCCAATTTATGGTGAGATTATTTCAGTAAATCCAGTAAATTGCAAATATCAGGTGTCAAAAATGCATTTTCTACACCTGAGCTACTGAACATCTGAGCTTAGCCATACAGTACAGTGTAAAGCACTGTTTTTTTATCCTCACAATCACATGATTAGAAACCATGGTTTTATATTGCTGCCCAGAAAAATAAAAGTATCATAGCATGTATCATTTTTCCTAAGTAAAGATGAAACTTCTAAATCCAAAATTTTGTTTCTATTGACTGAGTATTGTTATATACTCTTATATTTGAAAATTAAACCATTGTAAATTGGGGACTCTTTGTATATGATCCTCACAATAATTCTAAATTAAGCAGAGAATATTTTATTTCCCCTTCAAAGTCAAGAAGATTAAAGAACAGGATGACTAAATTATTTGTGTCAAATTTACTAGGCGTAAGTGGAAGAGCTGACATAAGAACTCAGACTTCCTGACACTTAATCTGATATATTTTTTCCTACTTCTTCATCTTCAGCAAAATTACGATCATACATTCAGAAATATTAGGATAGGAAAGAAAGGAAATATGGAGAGTACAAAAGAGAGTGATACACTCAGAAATATATAGAGAATGAAAGGACACACACATAAAAGGATGGAGATATAGCTCAGTGGCACAAGCGCTTGCCTGACAAGCACAAGGTCCTGAGTTTGGTCCCCAGTACCACAAAAATAGAGAAAGCACACAAAATGTACTGACAGAGAAATTTAAACTAGCATTGATGATAAAAGTAAGTACAAATGTGTAACGTATTACAGATCACAGTGTTTTTTCCTATGTGTCTTCTTTTGGCCTCATGATTCTCCTGATGGCCAGATTAAGCATGTATCATTGTTACTATTCCCCGCTTACTTGAATTTAGAGTAATATAAGAATATTTCCACAAATTGGAAATAGTGAAATTTGAAATCAGACAAAGTGTAATGAATAAAAGAGATTTTTCTTATGCCCTTCAACTTTCCTACAAATGTGAAAGATGCTTGAGGACATAGCTTTTATAATTTCATTAGGAATTAAATGGAGGGAAGGGTCAGCAAAGGAAGATAAAATTTAAACATCTCCTAAATAGACGTGAGTGTGTGAGATATGGACTACACTAATTTGTTTATAAATGGCAAATAAGATTTCTGCTTATGACTAAGATCAAATAACAAGGAAATTATTTATTCCCTCACCTCAAACAGTTTCAAAGAACAGAAAGCATCGTTTTCTCATGTGTATCATATCATGAAGAACAGTGATTCTTGGTAAAGAGAAAACAAGGCAAGTTTCTCCTCCACTGCCAGACCCCGACTGTAGAGTTTCCAGATGACAGCACAGAAAGGAGAATGCAGAGGGAGCACAGAGCTGACCCGGGGAGCAGATGCAACACTGAGGGTCTGGAGATTCTGGCGGGCGAAATTCGCTGGAATACTAAGGAAAAGAGAGAACATCGGAGAGACCTTCTGATGTTGCAGCAATTGCTTCACCTAGTTTTCCACTGAGTACTGATCAGCAAATGTACAGGAAAAACCTAGTCAATGACAGGAAAATCACCCTAGGAGGAGAGAGAACAAAATCTAGAACTTTCATGAGAGAGGAGCTAGCTTAGGGAAATACCTAGTGATTTATTTAGAGATTTAAGAAAGATATTGACCCAGCAATGGGACAAAATGATTGATAAAGGCTGCTTTGGTTCCACTTAGTAAAGCTTAAAAGTAAGGCTCAAAAGGTTGACACTATTCACAAGTACTACATCGTTTTCCAAAATAAAGATTAAGGGTGTTTATAGAAAAATAAAGAACTAATTGCCCACCAAAGTAATTATCCAGTGCCAAGTACATACTAAAATCTATCAAATATACAAAGAAATAAGAAATAGAACCCATCATATGAGGAAAAGTTCAATAAAGAAAGTGGATTTATTCTTCTAGCTAAAATGAAATAACAGGGATTGAAATGACCCTTTTGCTTACAACAGCAAGGAAATAACATTGGAGTTAAAAAATAACACTGGCGTTTAAAAAAAGTAACTGCCCAAAAGAAAAACAAGCTGAGAATATTAAGCAACAGCCTCCCCCACCCCCTTCTGTACTGAGGATTGAACTCAGGGTTTTTGCACTGTGCTACATCACCACAGCCCATGCCTCCCACCAATATTTTTGATAATTTTTAATTTTGAGATGGAATCTTGTTAAATCACTAAGTTACCTATGTCACCCTCAAATTTGCAATCCTCCTGCCCCAGCCTGGCAGAGTTCTAGAATTATAACCTTGTGCTACCATAACCAGCTAACAATGGTGTTCAAATGGTGGACATCGATGTATTGAAAATATGGCAAGTGATCCATGAGAAATAAGAAAAATGAGCCAGATCCTAAAAGTGTTACAGCTTACTGCCTTAAGTTTCTTAGTCTCAGTGTAGGGAGGAGAAACCCGAGTGCAGGAGACAGCTCAGACTGCAGGAATCAGGGTAGCTAGAGGTCACAGAACAAAGAACGGAGATAAGAGAGGTAGGCAGAGAAGGTACCCCAGAGACCTGACTATTTCTTCCACATTCAGTAGGGTACTCACTGATCAGCAAGATCACAAGGTACAGAGAGGGAAATACTTTGAGACCAAGGAAATATCTGTTCTTCCTCAAATGATTAAAGAAAACTGTACCTGATGTTCTCACAGGGTCAGGAATAGTGCCCATTCCTACTACTCAGGCAGAACAAGGTGAAAGCTAATAAGGCATGGGGTGGGGTACCCACGGGAACCTCGCCTCAGTAGTGAGAGATCACTAGCCCATGGCTATGTACCCTATTTTTCTGTCTCTACCTAATAGCACTTAACAACAAAGGTCAAAATGACCATATGGTTCCCAATTCACTTTACTAAATCCAAGAGCACAAATCAAGAGCATTTATGGAAATATCAAAAAAAGTCACTATCCAATAATGTAAGGTGACTGGCATTTAAAATTAGAGAGCATACCCGGAAGCAAGAAAGTATGAGACCCATGAGAAAAATAATCACTCCATCGGGATTATGGATGTCAATATTATCAAAAAGGAAATTAAAGTTATGTAAGTCTATAAGTACATATCATACAGCATACAACATATGTTACATAAGTAAGTATATATCATAAGTTCAGAACTATAGAGACAAGGACAACATAGAAGCAAAAGACAAATTAAGTGATGAAAATACACTAAATGTGAGTAAAAATAGATTTGACCTCATGAAAGAAAAGATTAATGAACTTGAAAATGTACACTAGAAACTACAAAAAATAAAGCATAGGAAAATGTTTCAAAGCCAAGAGCATCAGTGAACTGCAGCACAACCGCATCTGGATTCTTACAAATGCAACTCAGTCCCTGAAATTCAAGCTTGGAAAATATAATAAATATTTGAAGTTAACAACCAGCATGTTTCTGAATCATTAATATGAGGTGCAAGAATCTCAGTGAACTCCACACTAAAACAAAAAAAGAAACTACCCCAAGGGGCACCACTATCAAATTGTTCAAAATCCTTTCCTTTTGGAAACAGTGTAAGGGAAAAGCCAGAGAGGAAAAAGGCCTTTAAAGGGCTGAAAAAAATCCTGTCAGCCCAGAATTGTATGTCCAGCAAATCACCTTTTAAAAATAAAGGTAAAATATTTTTCACATATAAAGTTTTTTTTTTTAAAGTGCATCACTTACTCAAGACCTGTTAAAAGAAGATTTTTCAAGCAGAAAAGGAGTATTCCAGATAGAAATAAGTATCTGTACAAAAGAAAGAAAATCACTGAAGAGGGTAATTACATATATAAGAATGTTTTTCTTATTTAATTAACTTTTAAAAATAACAGACTATTTATGAAACAGTAACAAGCAAAGATTTATTGCTAATAAAGTAAGAGAGATGTAATGATACCACAAAATGCTTGATTCTGCCAAAAAAGAACATAAAAGAAGAGAAAAAAATGGTGCAAATACAAAACATGGTAAAATAATGAGGTGGTGCACACAAGTCTGACAATACCGATAATTCATATGACATATAAATCTATACTTTACACAAATTGCATATATGAAGTATAAATGTATATTCTATACAAATGTATTATATGTAAATGTGTGCTCCATAAATATGTAAAGTAAGAGAGATTATCAAGATAGATAAACAAGCAAGCCCTATCTATTTGCTACCTACAAGAAATACATTGTAAATATAAAGGTGTATGTAGGTTAAAAGTAAAAAGATACGAAAAGATAGGTGATGTTTACATTAATCAAAAGAAAACCTTAGTGGCTTTATTCATATTAAACAAAATAGATTTCAGAGCAAAGGATATCGTTAGGAATCATGTCACGATGACAAAGGATCAATGAACTAGAGAGATGTCCAAGTGCTATATTATTTTCATCTAATAAATAAGATGTAGTCACGAATTTTAGAAATTGGATGAGAACATTTTCCAGTCATTGCTTTTTTGACATGTGGCAAATTAACAGTATTTGTTTAGAACTCACCTAAATCCAGAATCCTCACTCTTGCCATGGGAAAGGTTTGGGATTCTTCATTATCAAGCTGAAAAATAATGATAGTTTTACTGAGGCATGGTGGAGCACACCTGTCACCCCAGCACTTAGAAGACTGAGGCAAGGGGATTCCAAGTTCAAGGCCAGCCTGGGCTACATAGCTAATTTAAGCCTGGCCTTGGGCTATAGTGAGACCTTTTTCAAAAGACAAATCAAAGCAAAAGAAAACAAAAAAATCTCTTTATCCTGTGTATTCCAAGAAGGCAAATCTGGAAACTGACTGAGCCTAGAGGCAGGTGAGACCCCATTGGAACCAACAGCTCTCTAACAGGGAAATCTGACCAGTAATAAAGCAAGAATTTACCTTGGGGAGATTTTGTTTTGCATCTCTGGAGATGCCAAAAAAACTCTAGCTTACACTTACATATCCTTTATATGGGTGGCTATCATCTAGACCAATGGTAGAACCAATGGATTTTAAGTCATAAATTGTGAATGCTATACAGAAATTAACCAGAAGTAAAGATAAAGGCAACATATGATTAGCAAGATGATAAATACAGATTTGAAATTGATTTGAAAATGATTCAATAGAATATATAATAAATGGCATAAACTAAGCACCTGTGAGTGTCCAGGAGCTATTACCTTTGAATCTGGGAGATAAGCACAACCATTTAGGACAGAAGTGGCATTTGCATTGGGGCTTGAAGGTAAAGTATATTTAAAACTGTGAGGTTGTGAATGTGACTAGCGTTTCAGGACAAGAACAACACAAACAATGACCCATAAAACAAAACAGCATGGGACTTCAGTGAAAGAAATGAAGTACTTTGCAACTGTAGTGGATATACAAGGAGCAAATAGAGGAAATCTTTTCACAATAGTAAAATTTCAAAATGACTAACACAAAAAAACATTGCCTATGAAACAAATGTCTCATGTTATGTTGGTAGGAATGAACAGACACTCCAGAAAATAAACTGAAAGTCGCTGAATTATACCCCACAGAAAAAATACTCCTTGATATTCGTCGTAGAGAAGTTAAAATTTGTATACACAGAAAAGCCTGCAAACAATTGATCATGGTAATAGTCCAAAGCTGAAAACAGCCAAAATGCCCTACTGCACCACTGTATCTCATTCAGACACAAAAAAGCAGTGAGTTACACTTATGTGTAACAACTTGGATGGATCCCAATGACATTGTGCTGAATGAAACGAGCCTGCACACAGGTCACACAGAGTATTTCAATTTGCACAACATTCTCAAAGTTACAAGGAGACATTGGGGATCGCAGTGGAGACAAGCTTAGGTGTGCTGTACAGAGGTAGCATGATCATAATAGTGATGCAAAATTATCTATTAATGCAATACAATGACATTGAGTATAGACATGCACTGTTAGGTCGAATTCCTGAATTTCATTTTAGACTGTAATGATGCAATGGCACTGAATAAAGAGTACACAGGATTTTTTGTACTGTCTTGCAAATTCATGTGAATGTATAATGATTTCCACAAAAACATTTCAGGTTCTTTGTGTATATGTGTGGTGCTAAGGTTGGACCCAGGGCCCAGAATATACAAGGCAAGAAATTTACCATTGAGCAAAACCCCCAACCCACAACAACATTTTAAAAATGTTTTTAAAACCTAGATTACAAAATTTTGCATCCACTTACCATACAATCTAACAGTCTACCTCCTAGGTATTTACCCACCATGAATTAAAACTCATTTTCATATAATCTATAAAATGATATTTACAGCAATTTATATAAAATTTTTAAAAACTAGAAGCAATTCAAAAACACATCTGTTGACAAATGGATAAGCAAACTTACTGCTCAAAAATAAAAGGAAGTGAGCTTTTATACCTGCCACAAAATGGATGAACCTCAAAACCACTATTCTATAAGAAAGAAGCCATTATATACTTTCTGATTTCATTTATATGAGGATCAGGGATCAGGTAATTGATATGGGCTGGAGCCATGTACACCGGGACTTTATGAGCCCACGATACTACTTTATATATGGATTGTGTTGATGGTGATGTAGGTGATGATTCTGTCAGAACTCATGGAACTGTACACCCCAAATGTCAAATTTTACTTTCCTAAGTTACCTCAATAAACTTAACTTTAGATAAAACATATTTGATAACAAACTATTTTTAAAATATTGTATATTATGTATTAAGGGAGACAGAAGGATATTGTTTTTAAATCTTAACATTTATTAACTTTGGTAGGTAGAGTTACTTATAAATTATGTTTCTTTCCCCACTTTTCTTGTCCAGTAAGATTTCTGTATGAAGTAGGTATTGTTTTGAAGAATATGAATTCTATTTTAACAAAAAGAAATTTGATCTTTTTTGTTGAATAGAACATTGAAAGTCATCCACACCCGCATGAGTTCTCCAGAGAAACAGCACTAATACGAGTGTGCAAACACAGACGTGTGTATATTTAAGTGTGGGCCCCATGATCATACACACTAAAAAGTCCTCTCCATAAGCCATCTGCAAGCTGAAGTGTCACAAAAGGCAGAAGCATGGCTCAATCCAAGAAATGAAAAGCCTCAGAACCAGAGAGGCTGTAGCACCCAGTTCAAGCCAAAAGCTCAAGGACCTCACCAAGCAAGTTGTTGCAAGTTCCACAGTTCAAAGAATCTAATGTGAAAGGACACCAGATGACACTCATCTGGAAGGAAAAACCAGAAACAGGGCAAGAGCTACCTGCTTTCTCTGCTTTCCTGTTCCCTCTGGAGCCTCGTCAAGTGAATGATACTCACCCACATTAAGACTGGATGCCCCCCTCAATTCAATGACCAATCTCCTCCAAAAACATCTTCACAGACACTTAGACATAGCACCACTGGACTGGAGTGCTTAGCAGACTGAGATGGTGCAATGAGAAAGCGAAGGTGGCTATCAGTACAGGTCACAGTTCATGTCATTCACATGGAAACCTACTTGAGAACCACAGGGAAGTATAACTTAAGAGTTAAGTGTTGAACTTTGGAGCAATGATACCTGTTGTTTCAATATTGACTTTTTTTGCTATCTGACCATGGACAATTTATCTAGAATCAGTATTTTAACCTGTCACCACTAAACTGAAAATCGTAAGGGATTACGGGCATAGTGGTGCACGTCTGTAATTGCAGTACTCGGGAGGCTGTGAGGCAGGAGGATCATTGTGTGTTCGAGTCCAGCGTGGGCTACAAAGTGAGCTTAAGACCAGCCTGAACTGCATAGCAAGACCCTGTCTCAAAAAGACAAAATAAAAATTGCCATAAGGGATTTCCCTAAGAGTTAAATAAAATAATTCAATTAAAGCCTTTAGATGATGCCTGGTGTACAGGGAGTACTCAAAATTAGGTGTTACTGGAAGTCTCCTTGCTACTGACTATACTGAACTGGAGATAAAAATGTGGAAATCCATCCCAAGGTCTCTTGAAGCAAGGAGTATTTTATAAGAAGGCTCACAAAACAGTGGCTAACCTTAGGGACACAAACCAATAGCCTCTAGAAGAGAGGAGTCAGTTGATCTTTAGTGCTCCTTCCTTTGGAGAGCTTATCATAATCCAGATGGTGAGGGCTTGGCAAGGAATTGGGTCACCTTCAGTGAACAACAGTCACACGTAGCTGGATAAACTGGTAGGTCATTTGAGCCATGAAAAAATAACACCTTTTCAAACAGGTCAGAAAAATCAAACAGTTCATTCCAAGAACCTCAATACTCAAACATTTTCCTGGACAAATGTCTTATTCTATAGCTGCAAGGGAAAAATGCCTTTATATGTTATTATTGGTCCTTCTTGTGTCACTAGCAAGGTCATGAATGTATTTGATATTTGGAGTGGGGTTAGGAAATTTATGTTTTAATTATAGCCTTCACTTTCAGCTGAAGTGGAGACTGTGATTGCAGAATAAATCCCTAAATTACAGTGACGTGAAGCACATTTTAAATGGACAAAAGAAGACAAAAAAGAAGGGGGAGAAATTAAACTGTACTTATCAAGTATATCAGCCAGGGTAATAAAGATATTGCCTGCTGAGGCAACAGTATCTGGAACACCGCAATATTCAATTTACACGGAATTAATTGATAATCTATTTGACCATCATACCATTAACATACATCTGGAATGACTAGGGAAAACAGTAGGAAACATTTAAAATGTGGCATCATAGGACTGGATGCCTCAATCTGTGTGCATGATTTCAGATATATTATTTACATTCCTGAGCCCAATTTCTCTTTTATAAAATATTTCTATGTACATATCAGTTTCATTTTGCAGGTGTAATTAATCCATACAAGGGGAAACACTTCTTGAACTGTAAGGTGCTAAAGACAGTCACTCTTCTTGCTATTCCAATACCTGATTTGGGACAAACTGACATTGTGCATGTCAAGTATCTCTAATGCCTATCAGTGTACTGATAAGTCCATAACAAATCTTGCTTGTTACACCTTAAAATCTTAGAAAAGTAGGTGGTGTGGGATTAGAAAAAGAGAGAAAGAGCTGACACTTTTCTTTTATGCACCTAGCTTAACTAACATACGCAATTTTAAATTAATGTGAGTCCTTAAAAAATGAGATTTGTTGTCATCTGGGTGTGGTTACATAAGATGCCACTGCTCTGAGGGTGGCTGGCTATAGCACCAGGCCAAATCCCCCGTGGGTGTGGAGACATTCAGAACACAAGTATCACCCCACCCTGTTGTCATGATGCCTAATTAGCTGGTGTGTGGAAAACAAGCCTTGGGAGTCAGAGTAATCTTTCATTCACAGTCATGATGCAATGCAGAAATGGCAGCCTACTTACGGCGGAAATGCTGACTATCCTCTGACGTCTGCTTTCTGGAAAGACAGACATGTGTAGAGGCCTGTGTTCTGCACTTCCCAGGGAAGCTCATCCTTGATTGCTTCCCTACTTACCTTACACTTATGAGCTCAACAAAAATAGCTGGCATAATCAAAACTTCTTAATCACCAGTCTCCTTTCCAGGAAAAAGTGTCATTATTACTTTAGAGCAAAATAGCTGCCTTTGCTAGGTCATCCTTCTAGGTAAGCAGTAAGAATGGATATAAGGATGAGCTCTGTAAGACAAAAAAGATGAGAGAAATTCTCTTACATTCGGCTCAGACACAAAAATACATTCAACTTAATCGTGTTGAACATATAGTCTTCAGCAAGCTCACCTCTCCAAGAATGAGGTACTGATACATAAACCATATTTGGAGCTAATATGGCCTTAATATATTCTAGTACATCTTTCAACCCTTTCATTTTGTAATCAGTCCTGAAAAGAGGGTGTCTCTAATTTGAGGACAAATATCTAGAAAGTGGCAGAGCTTGAACATATTCCATTTCTCCAGGCTCCCAGGCCTGTGCGCTTTGCCCAGATCACAACTCTTTTTCAGTTACAGAGAAGACTCATGCTTGATTTGAAGATTGTTTCTCTTTTATTCCTTTGTACTCCAGGGAACAAGTTCAGGTTCATCATATATATATATATATATATATATATATATATATATATAAAATTTTATATACCATTTAACCTCAAATTTACATTTTATTAGCTTTATTTGACTGGCTTTCAAATAGAACCTGTTTTGCCCCTCAGGGGACATTTGACAACATCTGGAGACACATATTTTTAGGGCTGATAGAAGAGATGGCAAACATCCTACAGTGCATAAGCTACCCCTCTGTCTTGGTCAATTTTCTCTCATTGCTGAGACAATGTACCTGATTCCCTGAATTAAGGAAAGAAAGGTTTGTGGAGGTTTCAGTCCATACCCAGCTAATTCCAAGCAGGGTGGCATGGCACAGTAGCAACAGTTCCAGGTGGCAGAAGACAGCAAAGCAACAAGAGCAAAAGAGGGAGAGGTAGAGCAAGCCTCCTTTCCTCCTTTATATTGTATGCAGGCTACCTACCACACCATTTCCTTGCCTTCCTCTTTTGGCAGGCTGAGGATATTGACAAAGTAAAGACCCTGGCTCCCTGCTAAGTCCATTAGTTAACCTTCTGAACTTCTCAACTTGACACAGTGTATCAGACATAACAATCCACCTTTTATAACTTGGCAACCAGACACAGTTCTTTAAATCAGTTTCCAGATACAAAGACATGCTTATTCTTATCATTTCACAACTTGAACATTAGAACACAGGTTTAACAATTCTTAAGAACCAGCATTAAGTCATCAGCATTATATTGCCTTAGAACCATAACATTCTACCCCTGGCCCTCCAAAGACTCATGAACATCCCTTTATGCAAAAGAGATTTAGTCCATCTCTAAAAGATGCCAAAATCATAACAGTTTCAGCATTGCTGAAAAGTCCAAGTCCCTAGTCTCCTCCAAGATGTAAGACAAACTCTTAACTGCAAGTCCCTCTACAAATGAAAAGTTAAACACTTCCAACAGTCAATGGCACAAGATAAACATTTACATTTCAAAAGTTACAAACAGGAGGATACAAAGGAATGGGACCAAAGCAAGTCCACAATCCAGGAGGGCAACCATTAAGTCTTGTAGTTCCATGTGCAGCATCTGAGGCTCTCTGTAGCAAGTTGTGAGCTCCAAAGGTTCTGCCCCTATCACACTTCTGGTGTTTGTAGCTCCTGGCTTCTCTCTTAAGCCCGCTTTGCTCCCTCCTTGCAACTTTCCTCAGATGATCCATGTTCCTGGCTTTTCCAAACTTCTGGGTTCTCCACTGCACCTTAGGTTTCTCTTTCGCAGTTTCACATAATGCCCTCTCAGAGGCACACTGCCTGGCCATCCAAACCTTCTGCAATTGAGGTAGAAGCCACTTAACCCCACATCTCTTGCATTCTCCATGCATCTAAAACCAGCACCACGTGCATAAAGCCTTTAGCTACTGCTGCCAGCTGGAGCGGTAGTTAAACTTCCTCCCCTCTTGGCTGTAAAGATCAATTGCCTGGACTGCTAAGTACTCTGAATCCAATTCTGAAGAACAAATTGTCTGTGCTGCCATGATTCTGGAACATAGCACTCTGTGGCTTTCTTCTCAAAGTAAAGTCATTCACCTTTACAGTTTTGAGGCTGCAAAGGGTGGAAACTTGCTGCTTCTGATTCCCTCAGGCCATCTTTTTTATTTTTCTTGTTCTTCCTCAGAAATCGAGATCTCCTGGGGCTGGGGATATAGCTCAGTGGAATAAGCGCTTGCCTAGCAAGCGCAGGGTCCTGAGTTCGATCCCCAGTACCACAAAAAAAAAAAAAAAAGAAAAGAAATCGAGATCTCCTTTGCTCTATCTTTGTAGTCCACAGCTTTACTGGAGCTTTCCTGCTGCCCAAACTCACAATGTTTTAAATTATTCTGCTGGGCTCTTTGCTCTTGATTCTCAAAATACCTCTGGTATTTTGTTGGGAGCTTTTCCAACAATAGCCATGCCACCACATCAACATTATTTTTTTATTTTAAACACAGTAAAAATAATTTAAAAATCAGAAACAATATAGAATTTCACTAAACACAATGATAGAAATTCAGCAGTGGTTGTTATAGTGCATACTGTGGTAACATCTCAACATTTGACTGCCTTAAAATTTCTTTTGTCAGATTAATTAGTCCTCCACTCTTAACCTCAGTCTCAGGCGATGTCTCTGGAGATGAGCAAAATGCAGACAAACTTCCTGCCAAACCATAACACATAGATTCCAAACAACCAATGTAGTCCTTCTTCCCAGCAGAAACCTCCTGAACCTAGTCTTTACCAGCAGGATTTCTATCAGCTTTTTGGTCTTCTGAGCTCTGATCAGAATCTTCCATACAGAACATCCTAAGGCATTATATTGCTACTCTTTCAGGTGCCATCTCTAAACTCTTCCCACAAGCCATTCCCAAAGACTTTTGAACCACATAGTCAGGTACAGTCATACCAAGGACCCCACTTCTCTGCTACCAAATTCTGTCTTGTTACTTTTCTCCTGTTGATGAGACAAAATACCTGATACCTAGGTATTAAGGAAGGAAAGATTTATTTAGTTCATACTTTGTGGAGATTTCAGTCCATATTTAACTGGCTCCAAGGCAGGGTGGCATGGCACAGGGGCAACAGGTCAAAGTGGCAGAAGACAGCAATACAACAAGAGCAAAAGGGGGATGATGGAGCAAGTCTCTTTTCCTCCCTTATATTCTATGCAGGCCACCTCTCACACCATCTCTTTGCCTTTCGCCTGTGCAGGCTCAGGATATTTACAAAGTGAGGACCCTGGCCCCCTACTGAGTCCAACAGTTAACCTTCTAAACTTCTCAAGTTGACACAATATATCAACCATAACACCCTCCAACAATGAGTAACTTAATACCAATTGAAAGATTAAGAAACATTGCTCTATGCTTTTTAACCAGGTATAGCTTCAAAGTTTCACTAATTATCTTGGTGGTTGTGTTGGTCAATTCTGAAACAAAGAATTCTGCTATGTTACTCAAACAGCACCTACCAGAAAAGCCAATTAATACACACTTTTGAATGATGGACTAGATTGGCTATTTCATTGCTCATTAGTGTAGCTCCAATGGACTCAACTTCAACATAGAATTTCTAGAAAATACCACAGTCAAGGTTAAGCCAGGAATATTCCAACTCTAGGGTTAGACTCACGCTACTCCTAAGTATCTGTATGAGAAAGTACCTTTTTTGTTTACTTTGCCATAGTGGGAATTAAACCCAAGACCTTCCCACTTAGCTACATCTTCAATTCTTTACTTTGTACTTACTTTTAATCTTAAGACAGGGTCTTGCTAAGTTGCCGACTGAGCTCAAACCACAAATTTCCTGCCTCAGCTTCCCAGAGTGCTGGGATTACAGGCATGGGCCACCATTCATGACAAATTCATTATTTTTTAATTTAACATCTACTCTTTTATCACATTCAATTTAAATCTTTTCTATCTCTTAAGATCTCAATTTTAATTCATACATTTGGTTCAGGAACTCAATTCTCTCCACAGTTCTTGTTGCAAACCAGATGAGAACTGCATCAAATTTCTTTATAAGGTCAGCATTGAACCTGGTCATTGAATTTGGTTCCCGTCCAACTTGGCTTGTGACTAGAACTGTGGAAAGGATCTAGCTCCTGATCTGAGGCACTGCTGTAATCTCTCCTCCAAAATACTAACCAAACCTCTTTCTTGACCATGTAACATGCACACACACACATGTGTACACACACACACACACAAACACACCACAAAAACTTGTCTACACATCCCAACATAAGGTAAAAATTTCAGAGAATCTCAAAATGGGCCATCTGTGGCTTTTAAAAGGTAATTTTAAAAAAGTGGGTCAGGTGGAATAACTAAATTTCCACACCTTTCCTTTTGTGAAAAGGGACCAATACTGACTCTTCCACTAGCAGCTGGCTCATTGCCTAGACTCTGCCACTCTCAAATCTGATAGTATGGAGGCCAAGCAGGATGGTACACATCTGTCACCCTAGCACTCAGAAGGTGGAGGCAGGGGGATAGCAGGGAGATCAAAGCCAGTCTGGACTACTTAGTGAGACCCTGTCTCAGAAAAAAAAAGAATGTAACAAATCTGAAGATTTTTTCTCATATACATTCCTACAACATTCACAAGCAATGGAGCAAAGAACATGGACTTTAAAATGAGACAGCTTGGGGTATTACTACTCACCAGGGTCTACTACTTACCAGCTGTGGAAGTAATAGCAAATGATTTGAAAGTTCTGAGCCTTGGCTGAAGTTAAGTGATTTCAGTTATTGTATTAATTAGATAATGTTTGAGCATTCTTAGGTCTTAGTATGACTCAATAAGTGGTACCTATTATTAGTTGCATTAAAAAAATAACCTTGCTTCATGACTTCTACCCACAAAAACCCTTCAGTGCCTCCTCCCAGCCAAGATCTTTCCTTTCTTCTCTGCTTCTCCAAGTTCACATAACGTGGTGATGGCTTACCTATTGGGATATATCTAAATCTATAAAAGTCCTTTGTCCTTGGTGCCATCCTGGCTTACAAAGACGCACTCTTATTTCTCCATTCATCACTTTTGGAAGGGCAAGGGCTTTGAAACTAGACAAAGACAAATTAGGCTTCAGTTTAGGTTCTGCCGCTTCATATCTATAGGATTTTAGGGATTTCATTTAGCCAAGTTGCATCCTCTATTTCTATGAAGATTGCTGCTTATACCCAAGGTATTCATAACTAAGGGCCTGGACAGTGGTAAGCTCTACTAACTAGTCATGACAATAATAGTGAGTATAATGGTTTTTCTTGTAACCTGCACAGATATACCGAGAGGAGACAGTTTGTCTCTGAATTCTTCAAATCCCAAGGAAACCATCATGGATTTATTCAGCTCATAAGTATTTTTTTGTAAGTACTAGGGTACTTCATAGTTGAGCCACCTGTATACTGTTACCTTATTTCTTTGCCTAACTAAAAATTCACCAATCAGACATCTTCTAAATTGTCAGAAGATTATCAAGACTAGAAGCAAAGATTCTAGAGGTAAATTGTCTAGTTTTGTAACTGCCACTGTTAACTTTGGCAAGTTATTTCACCTTTGCTTGCCTCAGATTACTCATAACATTCTAGAGTTGCTGTACCATAATCCAATATTAAAATTAAATACATCAGTGGATCTACAAGTTGCTTAGAGCAATGTCTGACAATTATAAGCTATCAATAAGTATTACTTTGATTTTATTCTTTGTTCTCTATGATAATCCACTTTTCAACTCCCTCTCAAAACTTTTAGAATTAGTTGGCTAATGTGGGGGTGCCTGGCACATAATAACTGGAAATAGGATTCAATTTGGATTTACAAGACCTAAAAGAGAGCCACTGATAACGCAGGAGAGTGTGTAGAAAACATGAATGCTAACACTGTGGTGGGCTGCGGGCTGATTCAGCCTTTCTGAAGAGAAACATGGTTGTAAAGAACAATATAGGAGGTCAATAATTTTTATTTCATCTTTTCCATTAATCTATGTTTCAATTGATATATAGTAATTATATGCAATTACAGGATAGAGTGAAGCCTTCCAAAACATGTATATACCATGTAACAATCAGATCAGAGTAAGGAACATACCTGTCACTTCTGACATACACCAATTTTTTTTGTGTCAGCAACATTCAAAATCATCTCTATTAACTATTTTTAAATATTCAGTTAATTGTAGTCAGTTATAGTTATCACACTTGCTGTGAGCCATGGGAAGTTATTTCTCCAACTCAATTGCATCCTACACCCATGAACTATACTCTCTCTACCCTTCTCCCCTTCTCCCCCTGCTGGACTCTGGTCATCACTCATATCTTCTCACCCTTGGAGATCAATGGTAGCAGTGCCATCTGAGTGATGCTAAAGATAAACTGTTTGTCTTCTTATTCTTGACTTAGTTCACTTAACAAAATGTCCTCTAGCTCCATTCGTATTGTGGCAAATGATTTTATTCTTTTTGTGGTTAAATAATATCCCATGCACATATTTATCACATTTCCTTTATCTATTCATCCAACGGTGACACCCAGTTGGATTCCATAGCTTGGCTTTTGTGAATAGTGCTGTAATAAATATGCAAGTGCAGATGTTGGTCTGAAATACTAACCTCATTTTCTCTGGGTGGACACCCTCTAGTGGGATTGCTGGACCATATGGAAACTTTATACTGTGTCTCATAGTGACTGTGCTAGTCTACATTCTTGCCAACAGTATGTGTTTAACTTTCTCCTAATTGGCATTATTTGAGATTTTTGTGTGTTTCATTTTGAAAATTGCTGCCCTAAACTATTTTTCAAACGTTTCTTGATCATTTATATATCTTATTTTAATAAATATCTATTCAACTCATTTTCCCTTAACAAACTTTAAATAATTAGACCTTTAATTCTGTTACTCAATTTTTTTAATTTAAGGAAATAACAAGACAAATGTGCTATTTTAAACATGCAAGACAAATAATCATAGCACTCTCTATAAAAGAAAATTGCACTTAATGCACAAGGAAAGAAAATGGTAAAATTAGCTATATAATACCCATAACACAGCTATTCAGACTTAACGCCATATTACAAAGTGTTTCCAGCTTTAATGTAGCTTCCCAAGCCAATAGCCTAGGTTTCCTATTTGATTTCTTCCTAAGTTTTCAGTAAGTCCCGTCTAATCTCCCTCTACAGCATGTGGCACAGCTCTGCAGCGCTACACACTGAAGCAAGCAAGCTACCTTCTTCCCTCCTACGGACTGCTCCCCTGGCTTCCTCGTCGGCTTCCTTCATACCACTAGGACATTTGCCATCCAATAGCCTAGGGTTTCAAAATATAAATCAGAGCAGTGAAGCCACATAATCAGGACCTTCTGATTATTTTCCATCAAAGCCCACGAGCGGAATCAGACCCACAGCTCTGATCTACAAAGTGCTAGCAAACCTACTCAGTGTCAGCCTGGACCATTGTTTCTCCCCACACCCGCTTCTTATATTTCAGTTCCATCAACCTTCCTCCCGATCTTCCCACATGCACCGCTCCTTTCTACTGCTGCCTCTTATACCCTGCCCCGCTCCGCTCCCCGCTCCACCTAGAAAGCTCATCCCCTGGACCTGTGAACTTCTCTTTCTTTTTCATCATACACAGCTCCATTTAAGCTTTATCTTCTCAAAACGAGTTTTCTTTGTAACAAAAGATAAGTCCGATTCTACTGTGTGCCCAACCCTTGTCACTTTCTATTACATCGCTTCTTTTCTTTGTAGAATAACTGCGGTCCTCTTTGTACTAAACAGTTTGACTCTTTACTATTGGTCTTTCTCCCTAGAATATAATCTCCAGAAAGTATGGAACTCGTGTTAGAAAGAATCGTATGTTCCTGAAAACACATATTATTGTATTTTATGAAAAATACAATCACTCTTACTGTTAAGACTGTCTTTGTTATTGTTTTATTGTCTGACTTAAAATTTTCCACTTGGCTTTCCCTATATCAGGGCAAAAATGAGATTACTTCTTTACGTAGATTTCATAACTGAATATACATGTTTTCTAATTTCCCTATTAAATTGTCTCTGTGTGTGTGTGTGTAGACACATACATATATATTCTACTTACGATTTTGAGTTTTTATCAAATATTATGCTATCACCATCCATCTTTTCATAAATTACCATGTTTTTAGAGCAATAGAACTTGAGATATCTTTGGAATCTGTGCCAATCACTTAACCCACTTTATCTCATTTAAATACCCTCAACAACCTAAAGGTAAATATCATGATGCCTATTTTGTGGATGATAGTAAACATTTTTTTGATAATTTCTCTGTTCCAGACACTGTAAAAACTATCTTTATATTACTGAGTCTTAATAACAACCCATTTTACAGGTCAAGAAGCCAAAGAGCTAAGAAATAAAATAACCTGTATGAAATTTTACTCATATCGGCAGTGGTATATGCAGACACAAACTCAGTGCATCTGAATCAAAACCTAGTCTCTTAACTTTTATATTTTACTGACTTCTCCTCTGGGATTTCTTTAGGGATAGTCTCAGCAGTTTAAAGAATGAAACAGCAAGTCTTTAGGGAAAGTCTGAGGAATTTGAGATTAAGTGGCAGAATATGGTCTGAGTGAAAAATGCATACATGAGTCTAAAGCATTAAACTACTTAGTTTAGTCCAAAGAAATTTAGCACCATATTTAAAATCATGAAAATTTATGACTAGAGAAATTGTTAGAACTCAAGCTCCTCTTCTCAAGCCATAGATCATTCTTTTTTAACTACCCCACTCCATTTTTTGTTGACAATCTCTCTCTCTTATGGCTAACACTACTCGCTGCTTATACCAACCTTTGTGCCAGAAACTATGAAAAATAAATGGACTGGTATAGAAGTGGAAACTCAGAGAGAAATGAATCATAGGAACACAAAATGACAAAATTCTAAGGAGAAATAACAGCTTCAGTCACTCTCTTTGACTGAGTACTCCAATGATCCAGGAACTGTGAGAATTTTGACTGCACCTCATTCCATTCTGGTGACAACCCGTGAGGTAGGTATTACTATCACCGTTTCCATGTGAGGAAACACAGGCTTGGTGTATGTAAGAAACTTGTCCAAGTTCTTACAGATAGAAGTGAATGGCCAGAATTTGAATACCAGTCTGTCTGACCCTGTATGATGCTCCTCAGAACTACACATATAGATTGCCAACAAAATTATGAAGCAGTTTTGCACAGAGTTTTATTTTAATCCGTTTACCCATGATTTTCAAATTGTAATGTGGATAATTCAACTCAGTAAGTCATGTAAGAAGAATGCTGGATGTGGGAGAGCTCAGAAGTCAGTGAGGGCATCCTAAACCACAATGCTGTTTCTTAACTTACATAACACAAGTGCATAAAATGTTCCCTGACCAGACATGCAATGGTCACACTCCCACTGGATTACATATTCAAAACTGTCTGTCAGTCCCGGTATTGTCATGGTATCATGGCAATAGATTCAGGTCAAAATTCCTGCATTTCAATTCTTGCAAAACAGTGGAGAGAGCTTTTCACTGACTCTCAGAATTCAGAAAGTCCCTACAATTAATTAATTCATCTAGTCCAATCCTTTTAATAATGCAGGATTAGAAACTGAAGTTCTTTTGGCATCAAAACACCAGGTAGCTACTTGAATGAGTCTCAAAGACAGATGCAAGATGTCAGAGTGAAACAAGCCAGACACAGAAGTTTACATGCATAGAATTCCCTTTCTATAAAGTTCCAGACAGATGAAATGTCTGTGACAACAGAATTTCAAACAGTTGTAACCTATTAGGCATCTTATTACCCAATAATTCCACTCTTGATTATATTCCCAACCCAAATACGTGCATAAGGTCATTAAAATAAGTGTGCTAAATGTCTACAGCACCTTATTCATTAACATTTGAAGGCTAGAAAGTACCCAATCATCCATTAGCAGCAGAATGGATATAATATATTCACACAGTAGACTGCTGAACAGTAAAGTAATAACAGTAAAGGATCACAAAGTGTAAGCGCCAATCTGGACATCATTAAAAAAGTTATATTGAATAAAAGAAACAAGACACAAATGCCAAATAATAGCATGATTCCTACTATATAAATTTCATCATAAAATAAAACTTACCCTAGAATATTATCCATCAAAAAAAGAGTGGCCATACTTGAGAAAGGTAGTAACCAAGGGACCATCAGGAAATACTGGCTAAGCAAGCATGTTTATGTCTTGGAATTTAATTTAAAACTTGTCATATGCATCTCTACATATTATAAACTGCCTACAAACTTATAAAAGTCATCCTTATGATAAATTGTTACCTGTGGGCAGGGACAGGATGGCTTGATATGAAGAGTAACTGTGAATAATTGAATCAGGATCTTAGTTTTTCTTTCAGGTCATGGGAAGTTTGTTTTTAATTGAAAATGTAAATTAAAAATTAAAAATGAGAAATATAAAACATTGTTTAAAATGATACTTATAATCAAGTTAACAAAATAAAATTCAGAAAAATATTAACAAAATAAAATTCAATACGTAGTAACGTGTAGCATTTAGAGTTACTGTGGTGTGAATAACTTCCAAGTTCAATAATCCCTACTGCAAAGACTTTGATAAACCTTTATCAGATATATGGGTTTGGAGGCACAATTGCTATAGAATTATTATTACCAGAAACCCTATTATCCACATTTCTAAATGGCTTTAATCTCAATATAAAACATCAGCAGCTATCCCCAAAAGTCAACATGAATTTGGGACTTATTCACTGTAGCATATCACTGGAATAAATAAGGTATAATCCATTAAAAGGAACACACCTAAAATACTGTGTTCCATTGTAGATTCCATGGTATAAGGGAGATAACTAGTGAAATAAATTCCAGATGAGTGACTTATACAAAAGAGACCAGAAAACACTTCCTACAAAATAATTCAAAAAAATAATAGTGAGACTGAAGGAACAGTACCTGAAAATGCTGAAAATTCATGTAGGTAAATTTGGTGGTAATCACTTTAATCTCTGTGGCTGATGATAGTAGACTGGAACTCCTGGATAGAAGTTATACAGATCAGATTTCACCTTACTGTGAAGAAAAGCAAAGAATCCAAGATGGATGGACCTGATTGAAGAAGTAATACATTGCCTTTTACTGCAAAGATGTTGAGGATGAGATTTTATCCATAAGTGAAAAGTTAAAACTGACGGTGTCTACGATAACATTTTTTCCCTGTCTAACAGTCATATGTCTACAAAAGGGTGCTCTTGAGAATGGAGTTTGACTTTGGAAGTTATAGTTTTTCCCACTGGTCATTTTACTTTGCAGGAAAACAACCTTGGACAAGTCTTCACTTCTTTCCTCCATCAACATATTGAAAATAATTTAGCTTTCACACATTAGCATAATAAAACATGCATAGGGTAAAATTTTGAAAAGTGTAACATAAGTTACAGTTTGTTATTGTCCTTATTTGAGGAATTATTCTTGTTTCTGGAAAAAGACAAAGACCAGATGAGAGGAGATGCAGGACAAAGGGTATTGTTGGGTGGTAAAGTACTTGCCTAGCATGCTCAAGTCTCAGGTTCCTTCTCCCTCACTGCCATAAATAAGTAAGTAAATAAACAAATGGAGATATTTATAGAACTATCAAAATATGAGTAGGAAGAAAGCAGCTGGGACTCTCAGGTGGAAGGTGGGTGGTAATTTCCTGAGATGCCATCTGGAGGAGGGAAAGGCCTATCAGACACTCAGGGACGCTCAGTTGAGATATCCCTGAGGAAGGGCCTTGGGAATCCCAGGACTCCTGTGCCTACTGGCATCACACCTGAATGGCAGAGACAAATTGCCCATGTGTAACAAAGAGTTTGGTCAAAAATGGGGATGAACATATTTCGTGAAAATGAAGACAATAGGAGTAATTTTAAATAAAGTGATATGATCTCTTAGAGAATATATGTAGTGATGATTCCTACCTATTTGAGAACTACTTTCTCTATGATATGTTGTTTATCAGTGTCCAAAGAGAAAATATTCTAAATATTTAGTCACATATATATTGCCTCCTAGAATAAAAAAAATTATCCACATAATTTAATCTATCTTGTATAAAATACACTCAAGATTTTACTGAGGGATTGTGAGTCTTGTTATAAATTCAAACTGATATTTCTTTTAGTTCTTCTATAAACTTTCTTTGGTGAATTTTCTCCCTTAAGCAACCTATAGCCATGCCTTTCCTTCACCGTTACGTGGAATTCCTCCATCTTCAGGATACAAAACTGAAAGTTCCTCTTCCGACCACATCTCCTTCTGCGTTTTCAATTTATAACTTCTGTTCAGCTTGCTCCTCACATCAGTCACACCAAAAGTCTCTTCTCCCCTTCGTATTATCTTTGGCTGCATGTCCCATTTTCCTTGGCGCTCTGTTTATTCCAGCATAAACTCAATATTTAACCTTGTTAGGGATCATATCACCTTCAGTTCCATGTAGTCTTAAACATCAATCACTACTCCTTGCAAAATGTCAGTGCTAGTCAATAAAGGTCAGGTATTTTTATAAGGGAACCTAATATGTACTTAAGGAAATAGGCTTTGGATTCACACACACCTAATTTTAAATTCCAATTCTGTCTTCTAGAGCTACATCCAACACCATTTAGCTTCACTGTGCCTCAGATCTGAATACAGGGCATGTGTACTGCTGTGGTCCCAGGTCATAGCATACTGCCTGACAAGGGAAAAGATTAGTCTTCTAAACTGTGTGGAAAGGGCCATTAAGGACCATTTCAGGATTTCAGGTTCTCTCTCTCTCTCTCTCTCTCTCTCTCTCTCTCTCTCTCTCTCTCTTTCATCCTACTTAAAAACTTGTCTATAATTTCAGTTAACTTTCTTTTCCCATTTTGCCTCAGGAAAACGTCCACAATTTTGTAAGACTAACCTTTCACCCGTCCTCCGCATTCCATCTCCTCCCACATCTTTAGGGATTTCCTTATCAAATTTCCTTGAGTGTTCTCAGCATAATAAGATGTCCCTTAAGAAACCCACAAGCATGCCTTACCTTTCTCATAACTTATTACTTCAGTTTCCCCACCTCTCCTTTGGCCAGCCCTCTTGTGGGCAGTGTCTATCCACAGCTTTTACTGCTGGTCCCTCACTCACTTACCTCTCAGCACATCGGCTTCAGTCCCTGTCCCTCAATTGTAATGGAGATCGTTGGAAGCAGCAAGACAGCCCTTTGTAAAATCTCATCGTAATTTGCCGTAAGCCCGCACTTTGCTCTTCGCTCCTCATCTCTTGTCTCTGCGGCCTTGCTGTCATCACCTACCCTGGGGGACCCTTTTTCTACTTCATGGAAGAACAGCTTTGCACTTGTTTTCCTCTCCTGCACTGCCTCTCCTCGAAAGATGGTGCATCTGCTGGTGGTTTAATTTCTCTTCTACTCTTTCAGCTACATGTAACTAATGCCAATCTTCATCCCCTTTAAACTCCCTCTTGGCCCAAATATCTAACTTTCTACTAGTCACTGTTAATTCCATATCCAAAGCCAAATTCTCAGGTTTTTCCTCACCCCAAACCTACTTCTCTGAGATTCCCTGTGTTCAGAGATTCCACATCTCCAACTAGAAACTTCGAAGTCACTGCAATGTATTTTACTAGACATACCCAACTACTCACTCGTCAACATCTCTGTCCTTAAAATTCCAAGGGTCCCCCTTATTCTTGTCCTTATTACCAATGCTCTTATTTATTTGCTTTTAATTATTTTAAATAGAGCTTTTGACTTTTCCTAACTAGGTTCTGAAACTCTAAATAGCTGTCTTAATTTTTTAGTATCTTTTATACACACAGACTGTCTTAAACAAAAGGCACTTTCTAAATAAACATCTTGTGAATCTTCATCATTGCCATCAGAATCAGAATTACATCAAACAAAAATAGATTGGAACAGAAGATTGGGGGAGGGACATGGTAGAACAAATCAAAACAAAACCTATGTGTTTGGGCTAAGACAATAATTTAATGAGACTGATAAACAACCTTTGCACTTACTTCAGTCTTTGGTATTAAGTGTGACTTAGGTTACTGAATCCCAGACCTATAGACGAACTCAGGACAGAACAGACTAATCTGCTAGTAGTATGAAGAAAGCATGGGAAATTTTAAAAGAATTATCTCTAAAGTTCTAAAAATAAGTATCATAAGAAATTGGCACATAATTAATACATTTTCCCTTTAGCTACTATTCTATGAAATGAGATTAGTAACACTAAAAAAATTCCATTAACTCAGATGAATGGGATGCTGCATTCACAATTAAATTATAGTACTAGTGATCTCTTCTAGGCTGGAAAGAATAAATGCAGGATTTTTTTTTCAGCCATCTTATATAATTTAAACATTTTACAAGTTAGTTTTGTTTTTATAGTAAACCTCAGAATTAGAAGGAACAAAGACACTCTAAGCTGGAGCAGGTATCAGAAGTCATCTAGTTCAACACCTTCATTTTCCTGCGGAAGAGACCGAGGAAAACAGATACTTATCTGAGGTCAAATGACAAGTTATTTCACCCACTCATTAAAGGAATTACTGAACTCCTACCCTGTATTAAGTATATGTTGGTGTCTGATTCAAAAAGAAATTCTGGGTTTCTAGGCTTTCTGCTCTGGGATCTTGTGCTAGAGTGCATACAGCCAAGCATTTAAAAATGAAGCAGCTCACCAGGACAATTTATTCAGCGCACATTTACATAATCGAAGTCCATGGTCTAACAATATTGGAATCCCAGACTTTGACCTGGACCTAGTAAATCAGAATTTCTTTGGAAGGGTTTAAAAACTGCATTTTAACAAGTTCCGTAGGTAATCTACATGAACTACAAGAGGCTCAGTCCAAAGAGAATAAATAGAACATAGCAGGTATTTAGATTTTTAATGGAATTTAAGAAGACAAACAGCTAAGACCGCCAATGTTATTCCAAGAACTAGGAAAGACATTGAGCAGGCTTCAATCAGGATGCATGATGATCTGAATCTGATCAGCAGACTTACCATGCACTGTGAATTCAATTTCACTGAATTTTAAGTGCACTCACATTTCATTTGAATAAGACACAAAGCCTAACATACACTGATACAATTTTCTTCTTCCTATCAACAGATGTATCATAGCGGGTTTAACTGATTTGCAAGAGGGCCCAAAAGGAATAGGGAAAAATTAACTATATAATTGCTTCATCATTCAAAAAATAAAAGATTTGTATTTGGTGAAATTAAAATTCTGTTTATGAAGTGTAAAAAAAATAGGAAGCTACTTCTCAGGGTCTGTCTATGTGCTTTTTAATTCATAGGAGGGACAAAGTGACTGTTCTCTCTAAGGAAAGAGAAGAAAAATGAAAATCAAATTCCTTCACCAAACCAAGACACTCAAACTACCTGATGAAAGAGTATCTCATGAATACCCACTCTTCAGTGCCTGCAGAACTCACTCCCATGACTGACGTCTGTCTATTCAGGATCCTTTTTACAACAGATGCTTCCATTCAGGTGTCTGGATGATGTCACAGGCCAATATCTTTCTCCAATGAGAACGATCTAGCCAATATCGCCAATATCTCTCGCCAATGCTCTTTCTCCTGAGATGAGTTTGTATACTTATCTTACTTTAGGATTAGCATTTTGTAGCTTTTAAAGAGTCTCCAAAGACTTTTAATCAGATCGCAGCCTGTTCTTCACTGCTTTATTATATAGTAGCTGTTTAGGTTCTTGATTTAAATCCACTGTAGCCTGGTGCACCAGGGCTCTCTACAAGCTTCTTTCCTACATTCCACTTTACCCCCCATGGCCACTGCAGCTAATTTACTTGTGTTTAGCTGGTTGTCATCCTTGCTGTAATAAAATCTTATCCCGTTTAAACCTGACACCTTGTATTTCTCTCTCTCTACATACCTCCACTCCTTAAAGTCGAGCTCATATCATAAGGGAAATCCTAATTCCTTGCTGGTAGACTTCTCTGATGTATACTTGAGTGCATCCCCAAGTAATGTTCATTCAAACCCAACCATAATGCTCATCTCCTTCACGACAAGCCACTCCCCCAAATTGAACTCCAAATCACCCAAATTTTGATAACCTAATAAATTAACTTTGTCCCATATGTTACTGTTTTACATATATGATCTTATAACAATGCCACAGGAAAAAATATTATACTATTTCAATAGCATAGAAATACTGGAATACAGAAATATACTACATATTTTACTTTCATGTGATAAATAAGTGAATGGTAACTTGGGAGATGAAGTACTTGCTATCTTTACATTGATAATAAGTGAGATTTAAACTCAGGTCAATTAAACTTTAAAACTTACATCTTCAACTAACCCACTGAACAAAAATAGCTATTCACAATCTTGAACCATATCTTTCCTGTACATGTTAAAATGTGTTGGCTGGCCTTCAATTTCTAATTGCACCCTCTGTGAGAGAGACCCCGCCTGCCATGGACCCATAACAGTGGACCGATGGAGTTCTGTGTTGCAGCCTCTCCCAGTCATGGAATCCTACTGCAGTTAATCCCACCAGGCTATGTATACAATTTTTCCAAGACACATTATCCATGTGATCCTCCCAAAGCTCTGTGGAATGGACAACACATCAATCCTAAATCCACCCTTTTGGATGACAGTGGCTCAGACATGGAGAACTACTTTGACTAATCTGACTGGCCACAGAACTAGACCCAGTTTTCCTAACTCAAGCATGACAGCATTGTATGTTCAATTCCCTTTAAATGCATCTAAGCCAGGCAAGAGATGTGGGAAGCACACAGTTTGATTCATCTGTGTGTGTGATCTCTTGGGATTAAGACAGCATCTGCCTCTTCACCTTTACTCACAACCTTTTTGTTCACCTTAACCCATGTGCTGGAACAATGCTCTGTTCAGTGTAGGAAGTAATTGCATTCAATAATCCAGAGCCTGTGACCCAGTAGATGCAATATTATGTAATTAATCAAAGGAGAAGAGCAAAGGAATGAAGTAACAGTGAGGTAAGATCCTGAGTGCTTCTAGACAGGAATCAGGAAAGCAAATGATCTGTTATTGGGATGGAAAGTTTATCATGGTTAAAAAAATAGATTTTCTCCTAAGTTTAACCTAGGTTTTCCAAATTAGTTTTGACGGAGTCCTGTCAGTATTTGACATGACCCAGAGTAGCAGAAACCACTGAAGAAAGGTCAGTCACCACGCAAGGTTTTGCCACATCTTAGTCATTTTTCATTGAAAGTCCCAGAGACCACTCATTCTGTACCCTGGTTTGGTGACATCGTCTATCCTTATATGCAGCTCCACAGATTAGTGAAACTTCTTTGATAGAAAGGGCCTTGAGGGTCCTTTTTCCTACCACCCTCATTTTACAGACGTACAACTGAAGTACAAGAGAACAAATGATTGGGCCATGCTCACCTGGTGACTCAGAGTCACAGCTGGGGCACATGCACCCCATGTACTGCTGCCTCCTCTCTGAAGTTATATAATTAACATTTTTCTTGTTGTTACTTTATATTTCACTAGCTAGTATAAAATTTTATCATTTATTAGCTAGAACAAATGGAAGCAAGACAGTAGGATGATTATTGTATTTTTAACATTGTGAACATACTTTTGGTGAGAGGAACTGGTAAAAATTGTACACAGCTTATTCACTATAATTTTTCTATTTTCTTTAGAATATGGTAAGCTTATAAGTCAATTAATCAAATTTAGGATTAGTTCTTAAATTAAAGGTGTGCTATACTACACAATGTTAAGATCTCTGGAAACCTCTCAAATCTAACCATCTGAAATCTAACCAGCTCTCTAACCTTAGATAAATCAGTTAATCTCTCACAGCTTTAGCTTCTTTAATCACGTTAGACCCATAATTTCTATCTAAACCAGGGAGCTCCTCCAGCTTATAAGGAACATATGAAACAGTGGATTTATAGATAGTTTATATTCTAGATTTTGGCATTAATATTTAATACAGTTACAAAAATATATAGATATAAACTATCGATATAGATATATAAAATTCACATAGTTTTGGCCCAGCTGGCTATCGCCAGTTTGACATAACCTCTTAGCATCAGTGCACTTCTAGACTGTCCCCTACCTGCCCTAGTTTTACTTCTGATGAGCTGCGAGCTCATTCCCCTCCATCCTGTGCCTTTGTCAAGGCTGACACGCATGTGATGTATGGAGGTATGGCTCCCAGGCCTGTAGCTCTCAAGTCTTACTATTGTAGTTTTAAGTTTTAGGATTTAAGTTTTAAGTGCTCCTTTAAAAAAATAAACACTAAGTTTTGCATTTGTTACTGTTGTTTTTTGCCTAGATCTGCCATATGTGTGCATTTTCCTTTATGGGATTCAAGTACCAGACCTAGATATAAAATCCACGAGTTAGAAATAGTCAAATTAAGAACATGGTCATTTTAATTAAATCTTTTATTGATAGATGAGGTGGGGATGATCACCTTTAATCCTTTGGGTGTATACGAAAAACAGAATGAGTTACTGATTCAAAATTTGAGGAAGCGATATTTTCATGCTGAAGAACTATTAACATTGAAAGTAAATGAAAAAAACTTGATGCATTTAGAAAGGGGAAAGTTACTCAGGCAAAGAACCAATGTGGGAGTGGTAAAGCATAGCCCGTGAATAAATTATTAATTACCGCTTCCACATGGAAGGTGACCTTTTATCTACACAGCCCCTTTATTTGACATAACTCCTTTCATCCTCACTACATTTCTGGAGGCAGCAGGTAAGCAAGGTGCTTTTCCCTTTTACAAACAGGTTTGTAAAGCTGGGTGAAGTATTTTGCCTTATCTTGTCTGTGCAATACCTGGCAAAGCCCAGAAAATTAGTTAAGATCTTTTTTTAAAACATGAATCCTATTTCCCAAGTCTGAATGTTAGTTGTTTGATTGCTTTTCATGTTCTCGGAGAGTATTTTAATTTTCCCTTCCTTCTTTACTCCTTTCCCATATTCCAGTTGTTCTTTCCTTTTGAGAAATGAAAAACATCATATTTTTAAAATATCAAATAATTTTATAGTAATAACAAGTCAGATTTGTGTTTTTATTTATGCAGTTTTCCAACAATACCTAATGTACCCTATGGACTCCTGAAAAACCTCAGAGACCCTTTTTCCCCTCAGAAGCTAATGCCCTTTCTTTCTTGAGAACCACTATGTTAATGTAGTTTACATAATGTCCTATTTGGAAGAAGCCTGTCTTAAATATAAGATCTTAATCAGGAAGGGATTTATGGGATTTATTATTTCACATAACAGGAAGTCCACAGTTACAGTGAGCCTCAAGACCTGCTGACTCAGTCATAGAGTTTGCTTCATTTTCAGGCAAGGGCCAACTAGCTCCAGTGATTCCAGCCATTAAGCTATAGGAGAAAAAGACCATCTTTCCTTCATCATCATTTTAAGAGAGAGGAACTTCCCCAGGAGCCCACGGCAGATAACCCATTGATTGGTATTGAGTCTAGATCAGTCCTGGGATAATTACTGGAAAAGGAAATAGGATGGGCTTTGCGTCAGTCAAGCCTGTCCTGGATCTCTGAGTAAGCTCCGTTTCTCTAAGAGGGGCAGAGCTGTGAAAGAGATGAATAGAGGGACACAATTTACCTCCTCTTACACTTGCTGAGGTACAACCGTGATGACCAGAGGCCAACACATGAGCATACCATAGTACAGGTACAGGACCCACATGCAGGAAGGCTCCAGCGCAAGTCCTAATGGTAGGTGACAGAATTTCCTACACTGCAGCACTAGTCATGAGAGCCAAGAAATGAAAATAACTTAGTGTCCAAAAGATGAGAAGATAAAAAAAACATAGAAAATGGTACCTATACAGCATGGGATGTCATTCAGTCATGAAAAAGTGATGAAATGCTATCGTTCCCAACAAATAGATAAATCTGAAGATCAAAATGAGCTCCTTTAAAACGGAAGCCAATATCTGACATTTTAGGGTGACAAAACAATAAATTTATTTTCATGGCTTAAATGATAGAATACCATTATTTTTAAAGGAAGCAAGCATTGCAAATACAACATGTCATTTCTATTAATTATTTTATTGTGTTAGTAATTATTTCCCAAAGTTCACTAAGCAAGTCAACAAACATTTCCTGAGCAAGTGCTACATTCTGGATAGTATTCTTAGGCGTTGGGTAGGCCAACACAAATTAGTCAGTGCATGTATGAAACAGACATGTAAACTCCTATAATATAACATATCTCCTACTGTAAATGTAGTATGATAGAATGGCTCAGTATGCTGGGTCAAGGCTAAAGATGGCCATGTACATTCAAAATGAGATATCATGATTAAATATAATAAATGTGCACATTCTTTTACTTAGCAGTAGTAGAATGGGGAATCTTTATCATTAATATGATTATGTAAAAATGATTTCAATAATCTTTATCATTAATATTATTGTGTAAAAATGATTTCAATACTCAACTTAGAGAATATATAGTGCAGTTAAAAATGGGGTTATATAAAGATACAGATTAGTAGAAGGGCTAGTTTCTCTAAAATACCTCTAAGAAGACTAGTGGAGCTGATAGCTAATTAACTTCAGGTTGTGTTTTCTCTCTGCATGACATAAAATGCTCCATAAAGAATACTATGCTAAGCCAGATGAGCTGGCACACACCTGTAATACCAGTATTCTCAGAGGCTGAATTCCAACCTGAGCAACTTAGTGACTCAGGGAGACCCAGTCTCAAAATTTAAAAAGTAATGATACTTTCTTCCCAGCAAAGCTGTGTCCTTTTAGTTAAAAATATAGTTTTAAAAATCATAAATTTAAAAGAGGGGTTGAGAATACAGTGCAGTGTAAAGACTCTGGGTTCAATCTCCAGCACCACAAAACATAGTTTAGAGATTGAGCGCAAAGCTTAGATAGTTGAAATAAATAACAAATGTGACCTTCTGTATGAGGTATTTAGACACCCTACAAATAAAACTTTATTTAACTATTAGAACATTCTGAGATAGATATTATTATTCTCATCGCAGTCATCATTGCTAAATTCACAGATGATGAAACCAAAACTCAAAGGAGGTTGAACAATTTGCCCCATGTGTTTAAAAGGCAAAGAATTGAACTTAGACTTCTGTACACAAACCAGTGCTTTTACTCGGTTTGTATACAAAAGTCTAAGTTTTTTAAAGTGTGGTCCATGCCTATGTACTTGGCATTCAATTCTAGGGATTGGAAGGTCACCTGGGATTTCACTCCTACACAGGGTCATTGAATCAGCATCTCTGAGATGGAGCTAAGATGTAAATGAGCTTCACTGAAATTTTGGCCTGCTGAATATTAACATGCTGCTAAACTACTTTACTATCCATTTAAGACAGAATTATGGAGAAACACTTAAAGTCTTACTAAGAAGTACACATGATTAAAGACCTCCTGAGATTTATCTGAACTAAAAGTCTTTTAAAGATAGGAAAACCCATTGACTGGAAAGCTTAGAACCTAAGTTTTAGGAAGCAAGTCCCAAATTTTACCATGGGTGGACATTTCTGCTGGTATTGAGACAGATACTTGAAGTTTTTCTCTTCTTTCCTAATCTAATTGGGCTTTCTGTATTTGAAAAGCTCATTTTTATTTTAAATTTCTGAGCATCAGTTTCTTCACTGTCAGGTTCTGTCCTTCATAAGGACAAGTTCCAGACTCACTTAGAAAAAGATCTTCCCAGAAGATGTGTGTCATGAAAATGGCATCAGAATGATTGAAGTGTAGTAGTTGCCAACACAATAGTTTAAAGTCTGAAGTTCAGTATATTTCAAAGCTTTGAAGTTAAGTCAAGGCATTCAAGGTCCACTTTGGCCTGGCTACAGCTTCCCTTTAGGAAACAATTGTTAAATATGTAGGAATTTTGCAAGGGATTTGCTAAAACCTTGGAAGCTTGCATTGCACCATGGTGGAAATATTTCTACCATAGAAATTGGTAAAAACTACTGATCCTCACCATGCATTGTTTAACCACACCCTCACTCTTCTTTCTAACTAGATGAACCACTTTTTCTTCACCAGTAAATCGAGCCATTCCTTTGCCTACCACATTAACCTCCTCTTTCTCAGGTTATGTTTTTTTGTAATCTTCAAAGCTGAGTTTCTCTATTACCTTTCCTGGTATTCAATGTCCTCTAACTCTCCTCCCTTAAAGCTGAAAGCCCTTCTTAAACTTCCCATAGCTTACCATAGCGTACCATAGCACACTTGTAGTTCCTGCAATAGTGTGGTCAGTGCTTGAAAATTCCTTCGTGTCAAGGCCACTGCCATTAATCAAAGGTGAAATTAAATGGAACTTCATTTGCCAGCCAGAGGAAGTCTTAAAACACCTTGACTGCAGACTTCCTCCCAGAAGCACCAGTGCCTTACTTTTGGTCTCACCAGTTTGCTTCCTTTTGGTGTCCAGTTTGAAGCTGAGAGGTGACGAAGAGAAGGAAGAAGTGAGCGAGCTGTGTGGGTGGGAAAAATCTCAAAAAGGAGGCTAGGGAGGGCCATGGGTAACCTGTTTCCATGTTCTATCTCTGCCCCTCTCTTTCCTTGAGTTTCTCCTTCCTCCCTCTTCCTAGCTGCCGGAGATTATTTCCCCACCTGTCTCACTTCTGGTTTCACTAACTCACCTTTCCCACTCTGCAGAGGCTCCTCTCCCCCCCCCACCCGCTGTCCTCTGCCACCCTCTTTCTCACCTTCTTCTCTCTTACCTTTCCTCTTCCCTCTGATCAGGTTCCGTGTGCTGTTTGTCTATGTTCTTTTGATTTCTTGTGTCTCATGTCCATTTTTCTCTTCCTCAGCTAAATTCTAGAATAGTTACTTGTTTAATTTTTATTTTATTGGTATGTGTTTACCGTATGCAGCAGTTGCACTTACTGCCGGGAGTTGCTACACGTACATAACACACCTCGACTTTTATGTCTCCTTCCCCTTCCTCTCTGCCCCTTCTCCCTCCATCTCTTTGTCCCCTCCCCTTTGTCCTGAATGCTATTTCCTCCTCCCCTTTCCTTGATTCTACTTTACCTATTTTTTGCTTTTGCGTTTCTGTATTACTTTCTTTTTATGGCCATGTTCATCCAACAATTTCCCAAATGGCTAGAAGAAATTATTCTAGAGCACTTCTTTTGTGTGCTTGTTCCTAACAACTTTCAACTAAATATCAAAGTACTTTACTTAATCTAGAGGCAGTGGATTAAAAAATTGTATCACATATATGGTAACATAACTTTGCAAATTATTTCCTAGCTAGTTTCATAAATCTTGTTTCTCAGTTCCCAACAGCATTTTAGTTCTCACAAGCCTTTCTCTGCTTCCAACAGCCTCACTTCTTCTCCAGCTCTGCCTTTTGTAGTGCGTCCCACACCTCTGGTATCCTTCTAAATGTAGAATTTCATCATATATAATTTTCTTTCAATTAAATATAAACAACAGGGAGGTGGGTTGTATCTCAGTGGCTTAGCCTGAGTGAGTCCCTGGGTTCCATGTCCTACACTGCAAAACAGAACAAACAAATTTAATCATCATTTGAGTGTCTACTATGGATGCATATTTTAGTGCATTGCTCCAATCCTAAAGCCCTATACTTAATGTGACTTCTACAGACATCGCACAGAAACTGCTTTTGAGTGAACACAATATGATTGCTCTTTGCAGGTTTACTGCCATATTAGGGAAAATTTAGGGCCTATACATCTTAGAATAATTATGTGTGCTTTCTTAAAAAACACTTTGCATGACTTTCATAATACATATCTGTCCCTTATCACTTATTAGCTTCAAAATATAAAATTGCTATTTTGTTTTTTAAAAAATGGGACTAAAGGGGCTGGGAGTTTAGCTCCGTGGCACAGTGCCTGCCTGGCAAACATGAGGTCCTGAGTTTGATTCCCAGTACCCCTCCCCCCAAAATGGAACTAAAAGCTTCAAAGTGGAGGTTCAAGAAAGTGTCACATTAAATAGATGAGGCTTATAAGATTGCAATAATAAAGGAGATGGTCAATAGCTATTAACATGCATGGTAGAGAAGCAAAAGGGGTTTCCTGAAGTCAGATACATGTCCTGCGGCAGGACTGAGACCAGGCTATCATCAATTTGACTTTTATGGCAATGTTCTTTTCATTTACTGGCCTGGTGGCTTTTTATAAAATAAAGTTTTGAAAAGCATTTATTCATATACATATCATCTCTGGCATATTTTGCATTATGACAGAAGACTTCATCAGTTAAGATCCAGAAAGTCAACCTGTCATTAAATGATGTTTCATACCATAAATTTAAAGATTGCAGTGATTAAGGTGTTTGGCCCCTTAGGGTCACGGTATATCACATCTAGATCCCTGAGGAAAACCAGCTGTTTCCTATAAATAATCCTTTCTGTTTGTGAAGGACCTTTAATGTAATAGTACAGAGTCATCGTCCAGTTCATGGTTTGAAGATTTTTATGTCAAACCGTGACGTACTACAAGTTTTAGCCAAAATAATTGATGGTCGGCATTCTGTATAGATTAAAAGTGAAAAAACTGCAAGCAGGGAAACCTTGTAGGGTACAAGTAATTTATTTTTGAGGAAGCTGGGCATGTGAGTTGTTTGGACTTTGACTCCAATTGGTCTGCTCTCTGCTTGCACCCCCTCAGTCACAGCTTTAGTTACAGAATACATCAAGCCTACTGGTCCATCTGATGTTCTTCACTATGGGTATAGTCTGAGACTTAGCTAGCACTGCAAAAACGAAGTTTAACAATTAATACAAATTACTGATAATAAAGCTTAGGGACAAACACAGCATGAATGGTATATCTGAAATGGATTTTAGTGATTCCTCATTAAATTGAATTGGTAAGAAGAAAGAATAATGAGCCTTCCTGTGCCACTGGGAATTTTACCAGGAGAGGTAAAGGCTGCTTGGTGAAATAGGACCTTCTTGGATCTTTGCTTTGGCAATTGAAAACAAAGATAACACAAACTCTTTAAAGAGGTAATTTGTGTCCTATAAATAATAAACTCAGAGTCTAGTAGATATTTGGAACAAAAATTTTCGCTCATCTGGACTTCCCAGCACCCCCAAAGTGACACCCATTTTGCTTCCCACTTGCTAAGGAGTCTCCCAATGCATGTAAAATAGCTGACCCTACCCCTGATGTACGGATTCTCGGCAGGGACAAGGACTGCTGGTGGTAAATCAGTCTTGAGCCCATTCTTTTAAACAGACCAGAGAATTAATGTCCAGACAGGCTGTAGACTCCATGCACAGTGCTTTTTTCATGAAAATAAAATTGCCTTCAAGATTGCCACTTATTTTGGAGATACTATGGATTTAACCCAAGGCCAATCTCACTAAATAGCTAAATTGCCTAGGCTGGGCTTGAACTTGCTATCCTCTTGTCTCAGCCTCCCAAAGTGCTAGGATTACAGGTATGCACTACCATCCAGCTACTTTATGTTTCTTCACTGCTGAGAGTTTCTGTAATGCCAAATTGGTTCATAGATTTAGGTTTATAATTTTAAAATGAGAGTCTTATCTCTTAGTTATTTTTTATGTGCTAGCAGTAGCACTTACCAGCCATGTATGAGAATAAACCACTCTATTCAGCTTCCTGAAAACAACAGTGTTACAGGCTCCCATTTACACAGGACTATAATCTATATGTCACTCCCGTCCCCTGAGGATTGTGTTTGTTTGTTTGTTTGTTTGTTTTTTGCCAAGAGGTACTCCAAGGGGAAGGAAATATCCAGTCACTGTACTAAGAGAAAGAAGGTGGACCATTTACTTAGAGAAGAACTAATGAATTCCAAAGTGCTACCTAAAAAGTGCTAGTAATATACATTTTGAAGGGACTGCAGTCTTATCTGGAACAACCCTATGACTTACAAAGCAGTCATGTTTATAAAGATGTCTTTCGTTGAGACTTTAAACTCTGCCACCTCCTCCCTACACCTTAATGTAACACACTGTCACACACTGCAAGGTCAGCAGGCTGACTTCTCTGTTTCCCAGTCTGGGGACTCTCAGTGCATTTATATCTATTGGTCCTCTGAATTACATTCTAGAGTGATGATATAATTGTCTGCATTCCCTACAGGAAACATTTGGAGGATACTCACATGGTGAGATGTAAGACACAAACTTTCCTGAGTGTTGTTAGCTTTGTGGTTTTCCTGGTCAATGCAAGTTTTGAGGTTATTTGTTTTGTCACCAAATCTTTATTTGAAGCTAAGCTGAGGTCAAATGTAGAAGCCACAGAGTATTATTTTTTCTTCCTACAGTAAAATGACCTCAGGCAGCAAAAATTTAGAGAATCCCTGTTAAGCAATTAAATTTAGCTGGGGAAACCTTAGTTCCCCCTTTATAAAACATTTTAATTTAACCAAATCTTTAAGCATCACTTTTATTCGTTCAACAGGCCTTTACTATAGTCCTACAATCTTTTTTTATCCTCCTTTTTATTTTAAAGACAATAGTACAAAAATTAAAAAAACAAAAGCAGAATACAAACAACACAAAGCAAGGACATTAGAAATGACCCAGGGTTTCAAATCAAATGATAGGGATTAGCAGTAGCTGCTATATTATATGTTGTTATCTTCAGTGCAGTGGCTCAGATGACCAGATGTAAGAGTAGAAGATTGATCAAATCATTAAAGAGAATAAGAAAATAATAATTTAAAAGAACATTAGAGACAATACATAGTGGCACTAGGCAGGACTGTAGGGATTCACCATTGGCTGTTATACTGCAAATCATTGTTGTCACATAAATTGCTCAGATTACCAAGTACAAGCATGCAAAATTGGTCAAAATAGTAGGAAAAAAAACCCCTTTTAAACATTAACTATTCCCAACAAACCAAGAGCACAATTATACCATCCACCCATATATATATATATAATTTGCCTTTGTACATTTTGGGTTGTATTTAATTTCTCATGTTCTTACACCAGGGAGGCAATGTGATGCTTACACATGTGAGTCTGATTTATTTCACTTATGACTATGATTTCTAGTTGCATCCATTTACCTATAAAAGCCTCAAGTATCTTTTTTATAGCTGAGTAATACTCCATTGTATAGAAATACCACATCTTTTTTTATCCATTCCTCAGTTGATGGGTATTTGTATTTTCTCTAAGATTTAGCTATGACAACTTGTGCTGCAATAAACATGGGTGCACATATATTGCTGTGGAACAATTTTTTAATTCTCCTGGAAAAATACCCAGAAGGAGAATAGCTGGATTAAGTGGGACTTCCAGTCCTAGTTTTGTGAGGAATCTCCAGAGTGATTTCCACAGTGTTTTCACCAATTGACATTCCCACCAGGAGTGGAGAAGTGTTCCTTTTTCCCCAGTCTCTCCAGCATTTGCCATTGGTTGATTTCTTAATGATAGCCATTCTTTGTGGGATGAGATGAAATCTAAGTGTTTTAATTTGCATTTCTCAAATGACTAATGATGTCGAACATTTTTTCATATATTTGTTCACCATTAGTATTTCTTCATCTGAGATGTGTTCAACTCAGATGCCCAGTTTTGGATTGAGTCTTTGGATTTTGGGGGCCTTATTGTTTACAAACCTAAAGATCAATGGAACAGGTTAGAAGATGCAGACACAGCTATAAACACACTCAGCCACCTTGTTTTTGACAAAGGGGCCGAACATGTTCACTGGAAGAAAGTTAGCCTCTTGAAGAAATGGTGCTGGAAAAACTGGCTTTCCACATGCCAAAGACTAAAACTGGACCCATGTCTACCAGCATGCACTAAACTAAAGTCAAAATGGATCAAAGATCTATATAACAAAACAGAAACACTAAGTCTACTGGAAGAGAAAGCAGGTAAAACTCTTGAAGATATAGGGATAGGCAGAGAGTTCATGAACAAAAATCAAACTGCATGGGAAATACTTCAAAGAATCAATAATTGGGATCTCATCTTCCTGAAAAGTTTCTGCACATCAAAAGAAATCACCAACAGAGTGAAGAGAAAACCCATGAATTGGGAAAAGATTTTAAGCATCACTTTTAAATAGCCTCTGAGAAACATCTATGTTTTTTTAAAACTTAGTCAACCACATGCCCTAAGTTGTAAGCCTACATCTTAAAATTTAATTTATTTTTCAAGTATTTCTGTTGTCTGGATTAGCAAATAACTACTTTTGGATATGGTGAATTTTGAGTATTAAACTTTAGAATTTTTAGACATATATTTAGTAAAATGAGCTTTAAATTCCCTGAGATTCTGTAGTATTGATACTAAAATAGCAGCATTTCAACCTAAAGGGATCTCAACCAATTGTCAATGAACCACTTCAAATTTATGTACAAGGTTGTTTTTTTAACTAACCAAATTACCTTACTTGTTATGAATAAACAAAACAGCAAATGCTGAAAGGGATCATCTTTCTTACTGAGGTATAATTGGTATATACATATATATATATATATATATATATATAAATATATAATTTCACAATTGTGGATGCACACACACACATACACATACACAAAAAAAAAACTTCATGACAATCAGGATTATGAATATATCTTCACCTGAATTTTTCCCATGTCTCTTTAAAACTAGTTCTCTAAGCTCAACAATAAAACCATAACAGCCAAACTAAAAATTAAAAGCGATTTGATCTAACAGTTGACCCATGAAAATTGCAAATAAGCCTCTAAAATATGCCCAAGGTTATTCATAATTAGGGAAATAAATATCACAAATACAAAGCATCTACTGGAATAGCTAGGAGGAAAACGATTAAACACAGATAGCCCTGGAGAGAATGTGGAGGAACTGACCTGCTCATACATGGAATGGAACATTTACTTTTGAACCGTGGTTTTTTTCCTTAGTTAAATATACTCCCATTTTCTTTAGTTAAATATTCAGTGTGGCCATTCCAATCCTGGGTATTTATCCAAGAGAAATAAAAAAAATTTATGTAAGGACTTCTACTAGAATGTTTCAAGTGGTTTTATTTTAATAGGCAAAAATTGGAATCAATTAAAATGTCCATCAACAAATGAGAACACATTGTGAAATATTCATAAACTAGAATACAGTGCTAATCAGCAATAAAAACTAATCGCTTATGCAATAATATGTATTAATCTCCAAATAACTGTTAAAACAAAAACTAGGTAAAAGTAGATATTGCATAAACCAGGCACAGCAGCCCCTGCCCAGAGTCTGAACAGTTGAGAGGCTGATGCAGGGAGATCACCATGAGTCTGAAACCTGTCAGTGATACTAGTGAGTTCTAGGCCAACTTGAATTATGCAGCGAGGCTCTGTCTCAAAACAACAGTAATTAAAATTACATATTATATCTGTCTAACATTCTAAAAGTTGTTCAAATAAATTAAAATGGAGACTGGAAATGATAAAAACCCTGAGTAGACAAAACCAGGCCTCATAAAGGACCTCAGCCATGCTTAATTTGCAAATTTAAGCAAAATCTAAATTGCTTGGCAAAACCTAAATTGAGCTATTTCTTGTTAAAGAAATAGTTTATTAACAAAGAATTGAATTTCTGATTAAGAAAACAGAATCAACCAGGAAACTTATAACTATATAACCAGGAACTTGCCAGTGGAATAGGTCAAACACGGCAGTTTAACAACTGTAACCAGTGAAATATTCTTTGGTTACTTTCACATTCACTCTGTAAAAGCCTGTCCCTGTGCCTTTCCATGGAGCACCCCCACAACTTCCCATGCTGAGCTGCCAATGAACTGCTATTTGATCAGGAAAACTCTCTGGTTTTATTGTGCTTCACTTCACCTTTCCAACAAAGACAAACAAATGCAAGCTTCTGGGTAGTGATGGAGAGTGTAGCTGCAGTTTTCTGGGAAGGAGACAGTAAAGGGAGAGATGAGTTACAAGGGGCACAAGAATATCTGACCATCATGTGCCATTGGTTGCTTGTGGCAAAAGCTTCACGATGCATAGATATGTCAAAATGCATCAGTTGTATAATTTAAGTATTGAGTTCATTGTGTCTCACTTGTATCTCAGTCAAACTACTTAAAGTGCTTTGACCCGGTACCAGTAAAAAATATTCTATGGCCAAGGATCAAAAAAATAATTTTGTTGATGTCAATGAACATCTGTAAATACAGGCTAGAAACATTTTTTAAAATTCCCTTTTAGTTTTGTCTTAAAATTTAGACCTTGTTTCATATATGTCTTCTTAGCATTCTTATTGGTTGATTTAACCCTATAAGACATCACATGTCTATAGCAGTTAAGAATGCTTTTAAAAACTCATGATAAACCAAGCAATGGAAGATGAGGAAGGGAGGGGAGGGGACTTGAAAGAACCAGTGTGCTACATGCACGTGCCAACTTCTGCTGAGGAACATAATCATTATGTACCACAAACAGGTACTGATGGAGATAAAAAATTTAGAAACTCACATGTCAAAATAAGACATAATCAAATCAATCAATAAAATGATCAAATGATCTATTTTGAAACTGTTCCCAGAAACTTCAGTTGTATATTCCTATTGATTCATATAATTTTCAAATTATATGTGAGAGACTTATCATCCCATGATATTTTAGTACTGTACAAACTAAAGTTCTTAACTATGTAAAATGAACTAAATAGGGGGAGGATTTTTCCTGGGGTCTTGGGTTAAGGACAAATGATGTCAACTTAACTTGGAAACAAATAAAAGTCCACACAATACTTGGAGGGATAAAACAAGAATAAAGACAGGCATGCAGAGGGTACAAAAAGGACTCACCGACTCCCTCATATAATGAAAATGACTTGCTGACCCACAAGCTGCTCACCTTTGAGCTCTGCATGCAGCCTTCCCAGGGAGCAGAGTGAAGGTAAAGAAAAGGACACAAAAGTAATGTGTTGGCCACGGGTGCAACAACTGCCGCCTTCCTTGTTCTCTGGGATTCTGCCAACATTAGGCAAATCGTTACATAAGATATAACCATTTCAGCTTTTTAATAGAAAGACTTTATTTCTTTTAAGAGTACATTGAGGAAAGAAGAAAAGCAATGACTAGTTGAAGCTGGAATCCAAAAAAACCATATTTCTATATGATTTGACTACATTAGAATCAGACAATTGGATTTTAAGGCATTATAGCCTGTGTCTAGATGTCCTCCAAAAGCATCATACAGCCATAGGCAGGGCTTTTGGGGTGAGGAGCTTGCTCTAGAGTGTGGTGCTGGGGTCAAGGGTGTGTGATCACTAAATTAGTCCACAGATTGGTTTGGCATAATTCTGGGAGCAGATAGTGCAAGGGCCTCCCTGGGTGTGAGTGCTGGGGAAGGTGGCCTGGACAGAATCCGAGGGACAGAACATGGGCTCTTGTGGTCGCTGCTGTCGCTTCCTTGTTACTTTGCTGTTTTGCTGCCTCCCTGCTTTCTGCCTGCCATGCACTGTTTCTCCTCTGTAAAGCCCCTCTACCGTATCACCTTACCTTGGAGGCAGCCAACTATGAACTGAAATCTCTACAAGATGTGAACCAAAGTAAATGTTTCCACATTGGAATAAAAAACAAACAAACAAACAAAACCATTTCTTAACACATGGAAACTTCCAGCAATGAAAAGTACAGGCTAGTGCAACTACCTGCATATTAGAATGGGAAAAATCCCCAACTCTGATGATGCCAAATCCTGGCAGGGATGTGGAACTGTAGGAACTCTGATTCATGGCTCGTACAAATACAAAATGATGCCATCACTTCAGGTGACCATTTGATACTTTTTCATCAAAGTAAACATATTCTTATCAACCAGTAATCATTAACTCCTAAAGGAGTTAAAACTGTATGTCTGTAGGATAATCTACATTCAGATGTTCATAGTAACTTCACTCAAAATTGAAAGAATATGTGAGAAACCAAGATTTTCTTCAGTAGATGAATGGATTAATATGTTTTGAGATAGTCAGATGTGTTGGTACACTCCTGTCATCCCAGCACTTGGCAGGCTGAGGTAGGAGGATCACTCTGAGTTCAAGGCCAACCTGGGATACATAGCAAGACCCTGTCTCAAAATTTCTTTTTGCAAGAAATCTATCCAGTGGAATATTTGTTAGTAGTAATGAAGCTTCCAAACCTCAAAAACAAAGTTGAGGGGACAAATGATTATTGTTACACAAAAGAAGTCAGTCTAAAAAGACTATATAGTGTCTGATTTCAAGTATGAGACATCTGGAAAAGGTGACTACTAGAAACAGTAAAAATGTCAGTGGTTGCCAAGATATCTGAAAAAGGATAGCTGGGTGGAGGCTAATTTTTTCAGGGTAGTGAAACTATTTTGCATAGCACTTGATGATGATACCTGATATTGTGTCCTTGTCAAAACCCATAGAATTTATTACCGAGAGAGTAAAACCTATTGTGAGCTATGGATTTTAGTCAATAGTATGGTATCAACACTGGCTGTAGCCACAATAGGACATTCGTTCTCCAAAGTACTATGTTTAGAAGCAACTGAATACTTTGGATCTTCAGCATTCTACAGAAGTAATGTCAAACTGTACTGCTCAAAATAAAAGTTTATGCAGCGTAATAAATTAGGGTGAAAACATTTATGTAGGACCTAAAAGCATCCACAGGCCAGGAGCGATTACCATAAAGAGCGCTCACCTCTTGTTCCCTCATACCATTCTCCAATGTAAGCCAGGGTTAGTCGAAATGGATGTTTCTAGGACTCAAGCAGGAAATGCAAAAGATGAACCTAGGGTGTCATATAATGCTAGAAAAGTCAGGACGTGCTTTTAAGACCCAAGCAAGAAACTCCACAATGACAGGCTATGTCAAAAGGGCAAAGCATTCAATCAAATGAAAGACCTTCCCACTGCCAAAATTTTGCTCTGAGCAGCCATCCATAGTACTGGGCTGTAGCTCAAAGTATGAAATAAATATCCATGAATGCACATGGGTTTAAATTTAAATAGCAGATAATGAGAAGGGAGAAATTTTCCTATCAGAAAAATTTTTAACAATTTATGTAAATATTATATCCCTTCTTCAAGGAGGTGGAGCTTAACTCCCAACTCCTAAAGTGTGGGCTGCGCATAGCGATCTTCCAAGCAGCTGCAGTCAGGAAACCTGGGAAGCGCCATCTCGGCCAGAGGGTGGGTGTGTGCTAGTAGAACACTGTACTACTTCTGCAATTTGTTCCAAATCTGAGCTCTTCTAAAATTGAAAGTATTTTATGCAATCAAAAAGTTAAAAAATAAAAGTTCAAAGCAGAAATAAATGAAATTGGGACCAGAAATTCAGTAGAAAAGATCACTGAAATTAAGAGCTAGCTTTTGACAAAGCAAACAAAACTTTTAGCTGTAAGAAAAAAAGAAGGTTCAAATAAAATATAGACACTTAACAGTTGAATCATTTTGTAATGTTTGAGCACCTCCTAAGTTGTCATACTTGGCATCTGGTGGATGCCAGAAATTCTTCAAACATTATCCAGTGCCCCAGAAAGCTGCCCCCACCCACTCCCAGTGAAGAATTATCTGCCTGATAATGTGAATAATGCCAAGATTGAGAAATATGCTTACAGGACTATTAACAATGTCATAGACACTGGAAAAGTTATTTCACAACTGATCTTGCTTTCTCTTAAAGAAAATAGGGCACTAAAGGTAAGAGTGGTCAGGCATGAATCAAATAAATTACTAGTTAAATATTTTTCATATGGTAAGCCCTCAATATTTATGAATATCCATTTTTTCAACTATAAGGTGACAGTGTTTGAAATAAAAGAAAGCATTTTAGGTGATCTGAAGTTTCTGTCTCTGAGCCAGTGGATTGAAAATGTGTAACTCTAGTTCTGCCCTCGGTACTGGGCCACAACTGAATGCTAAACTTCCTAACACTTTCCTCTGAATCGCTCATCATCAATCAGCCGCCACCCTCGAACTCACTGTACATAAAGTTGAGTTAACAATCCTCCTTCTAGTTCACCTATGCTGTTTCTGGTAAAAATACTATGCTTAAAAAAAAACCAAAAACTATGATTCTGGAAAGTTGTCTTCATGATTTCTCTGTGCCACTAATATACCATGTGCTATACAATATTTTAAGCTCTAGTTTTCTTCTGGACCTCCATCTCTACAGCTGTAAAGGATATTACACAGTATAATTGCTAATATATCCCTTCCAGAAATAATACTCTCTTGCTCCAATATGCTGTGAACATGAAATATCAATGGGATATTTAATGTTAAAATTTGCTCATTTTCCTATTTCTCAAGAGAAATATGCTGAAGCAGGAGCTCAGTAGCTTTTTAAAAAGCCTTTAAGTCTTTTTACAACAGGCTTAAGCAGTCTCCCTGCCCCTAACATTTATCTTCCAATGCAGTCTGTATACCATGTGTGTCTTCTAACACATTTTTTTATGATATTGCTGCTCAAAATTCTTCAGCGGCTCCTTGCTGCATTTCCTGCATACTAAAAGTCTTCCACTTAATGTCCAAGGCTCACTGTAAACAAGCCCAAGTCCTCGTTTCAAGTCCCATCTCAGCGACTGTCCTTCAAGCATTCACAACCATTGCACAGGACATCCAAGCAGTTTAAATTGAGAGTCTATTTGAATACAGGTGGCATGTAAACAAAACATCATGGTAAGCAAAAGGTACGCATGCATGTGCGCACACACACACACACACACACACACACACACACACACACACAGGGCACAAATTCTGCCCCTGCAGTTTTCAGTCAAGAGAGAGAGAGAACAACATGTACCAAGTAACCACTTAAATAAGCATCAAATTATACCTGTGTAGAGTGTTACAACTATGAGGCACACAGTGCTATGAGATAATAATATGATCTTTGATTTAATGAATGAAAAGTGTTACACAGCAGGCTTAAAAGCAAGGGTGGAATTCTTCTTAGATATCTACATACCAGAAATGTTAAAAATTAAAAGCACATATCTACATGAAGTTTATTTATGCAGAATTGAATAAGTGCATTTAATAAATTCCTTGGCCTTCAAGGGTCCCTACAACCATTGATAAGAGCCTATTTAGAGATGGGCATGAGAGGGCCAAGATGCTAGCTGGCTTGGCCAAGGCTCAAACCTGGAGTGAAGTTATGGTCTCTGGAACTTGTTCTCTCAAACCACAGCTGCTGTCCTTTCAGTTTGCAAAGTCCATTCATCTTTGCAGAACAAGCAGCCCAAATGTGAGTTGTCACTGTGAAGCCTCTGCAGTCTTCTGCCACCCACAGTCAGAAATAATACAACAAAGCAGATGCTATCTTGTAATACAGAAAATATCTGTAACATATGATAGCAAAGTGTCACCATACAGATTTCAGAAAATTGCTAAGAAATACAAAGAGGATGTGCTTAAAGAATGAACAAAATCCATGAAAAAGAAGTACAAGTGGCTAAACAAATACAAACTAAGATGTTAACATTGCTAGTACTCAAAACTGTGCGAACAGAAAGGAAGCTGCTTTTATCAGAAACCTCATATTTCTAGTATATAATGAAGGGGAAAAACTGTCAAATTTGTGGCCAACATTTGGCATTAATTGTTAAAAATATAAAAGAGCAACAAAGGTATATAACTATGGTTACAGTTATCATTATGACTACAGTTGTGCATAGTTTTAAGTACTTTACATTCACTAGTCTAAGCATTTTCTATATATTAGCTCAACTCTATGAGGCCTTTGTTATTTTGATTCTTTTATGAATGATGAGAGACCAGAACCATAGAAAAAGTAACTTTCCCAAGGTATAAATAGGTTAATACAACCATTCTGAAAATTTCCTAGATGCTGCACAGTAAGAAAATTTAAAGCAATATTTGACTTTATATAAAAACTATATGGAAAGATTTTGGGACAAATATATTTAGAGCAATATTACAATTCAGGTTATTTCTGAAATTTTATTGTTATAAACATAAATGGTAAAACCAAAGGGCAAAAACTTGGAAAGAGCAATAGATAATTTGTTAAATAATTATAGTCTATCAATATAACAAAATATTCAGTCTCCAAGTCATACGAGTAGAAAAATTTTGACTAACATACAAATAGTTTCAGAATAATGTTAAAAATGTTCAAGAATAAAAACAACCCCAAATCATATATAATACATAGTTCCAACTTTACATATTTTTAAATATGGTATAAATAAATGCATCTCAAAAGATAAATAATGAATCCCCATCTCAATCAAGAGAAAAATGTTTTCCATAAATAAAGAGATGGAAAATTCTTTTTGGAAGAGCAACTAAAATTTTAGTTTAAGATTATATAGGGAGTACTAATCTACAATACATGGATGACGCTGCCACCTCCCTGAAATAATTCAACATTCACAAACTGAAGAAGCCTCAACTTTTTGGCATCACTCTTAAGTATCATTAAAAGGGATCACATCCTGGATGATTCCTCAGTATTACATGAACAAAACTAATCCAAATCTGAGCCACTTGGGCAAGATCTTGATCTTCATGTCTAACCAGTCTCCTTGACCACTATGGCTAAGTCCAACTGACTCTTCTGAACTCAAGAAGCCAGACATTACCTGTCCTATTGGCTCCCTGAATAGTAAGAGTTCAGTAAAAACAGCCTTATCTCTTGTCCACCCAAAAGAAAATTATAACTCTTTCCAAATATTCCAAAGTCTTCCTGCCTCCGTAGTGCCTATTTAATCCCTGAGATTCTTTATTTCCTGTCCTTTATTCAGGGACTGCATTTAATTCCCATTCTGCAAGATGATCCTCTTTTGAGATTAGAGACTGGATCGTATTAACACAGTACTAATGGAGTTTGGCCTAGCTCATACCCTAGGCCAGGAGATGAAGAACAAGTAGGTCCCAACCTCAGGGAAGCTGGAGAAGTGAAAGCTAGTACATTTCTGCTTTCCTATGCCCACCCTTAAGGCTGGTTCCTGTATCTAAGTCTATATATTTTGTCATCCGAAAAATAAGCATGATAATAATACAGATCTCACTAGGAATACCCCATTAAAAGTTTTAGCACATAGGTACCAAGTCCATAAGTGGTACCCATTGTTATGCTAATGAAGAGGTGATGATGAAGGCCTAGCCATGATAGCTAATTCCTTGCTGGTCAGCAGGTACAGAAATTTAACCAAGCTACAAACTCCAGGCTGTCTCTTTTGAATGAAAATTAATTTTCTCTTCATTACTAATGCAGTGAGTGCCACACAGTTGGCACTGAAAGAACAAATGTGTAGATGGGTCTTCCAATGACCTTATGGGTACCTGGATTATGGGCCACTCTGGTGAGCAGTAATTCTTTGTGTACAGGGGAAAAAAGCCTTCATTCCTGGGAGGGGTCTCCAGGTTTTCAAGCCACCACCTGAACCAGAGAATAGGTACAATATTTTGGCAATTTAGCTGCCTTGTTAAGAGAGGCAGGATTAAATGAATTGCTGTGATCTGAAAAGCCACTCCCTATAATAATCATTCAAGAAGTCCTACAGCTTCTCTCTATAGAATGAGCCTCATTAAACTCCATGAAGTCACAGGCGGGGATTCACGCAATCAAAACCTTAGGCTTGGACACCAGAGTACAAGGCAAGGATTGTATATGGGTGGAGAACACTGTTTCCAGAAGGCCCTCCGAGGCCACCTCCTCCTTCCCTAGTTCTCATCTCTTCCCATCCATCTCGCTGAACAGGGTAAGAAGTCCAGCACAGACTGATCCCATTGTCCATAGAGGACACTCTCGGAGACCAGGTTCTTATTCTTTCATTCTTAGAAGCAATCACATCTTTAGCATCCCTACTTGCCCAATCGGTCATATTGTTTGTTTGAGCTATGGAAACCGATTTTTATGGCTGGAATTACCCTTAAGAAGCAATCTGACCAGCTGGTTTTTATTTCCTGGTCTCTTATATAAGAATAACCTCAGCAGTGTATTAAACACTCAAATTCCTAGGCCCCTAAGCCCAGGTATTCCAGTTCCACTGTCCTTAGATGGGCTTCAAATTCCTCCTTTACCGCCGTTTCCTTCCCTGTCTTTTTCCCTCTTTCTTTCCTCCTTGCTTTCTTTCTTCTCCTTCCCTCCCTTTTCCCTCCCTCCCTTTTCCTTCCCTGTTTCTTCTCCTTCTCCTTTCTTTCTTTTCTTTCTTCTTTCTCTCTCTTTCTCTGTTTCATGCTTGTGATACTCAGAAGTCACAAATTCTTCAAGTCTCTAGTCTAAAGCTTGAGTCGTCCTCATGACATTCTTAGCAAATGATCATCAAATCTAAGTCCATGTACTATTAGTGATAGTAAATTTGAGTTTGAGTTCTAGAATAAAATCCTATCTTAGATAGCTATCTCATTCATTTTATGTTAATACTTTGTTCTAGCTATAATCGCCTTGCTACCTTGAGAAACTAATTTGATCACTTGTTCACATCCCAATCTTCATTTTTCATAAGTCTTTGAATGAAGTTTAAAGTCTTACTTATGATTCCACCTTTTCTAAATTATGTGTCAGAGGACAGGGCTCTTAGGATGAGCTTACTTGGTATGCTGTCAAGTAAGTGGACAGCATGTCAAAAGCAGAGGCTTCATCCAGGGGTCCAAGTAGACACTGTGGAAGCTACAGTGAGGGTCAGGGTAAGGGTCATTCTCACACTCACCCTGAAATAGATTTTCACATTAGAGAGAAGAAATAAATTATCCTCTCTGGTTCTTTCAGTTCTGACATTTTCATTAAAAGAATGTAGTGATTCTTTCTTATTTGTAAAGGAGGGTCACATTCAAATCCCATGGACTAGGAGGGAAAGTGAGAATTCCACAATTAACCTGTTCTCAGCCATCAAGGGTCAGCCCTGGGTCACACCCACCAGGAGGGTTTGCAGGTGAGTCATCACCTTCAGAGAAGGGCTGGGTCCGTCTACTCCCAGTGTAACTCACTTTGTTCTCAGTAGTAGCAATGGAAGACTTCACCCTTCACTTAGTGAAGGCTCAGCAGATTTCAGACAAGAGAGAGTCAGAAGTCACAGAAGTCCACACCTAACCTCTGCAGACACTTGGGTATCACACCTGACTTTCTTTCATACATTGTGGCAACATTTAGTAGCTGGAAATAAGTTGCTTAAAGATTTTCACATGGTACCCTACCCTGTTCCATCAGCTGTTTCTACTCTCCCAGAAATCATTCCAGTCCTACTAAATACCTCACATACTTTACATAGTCGAGATGACAGTGCACATATAATTTCGTGTTTTGTGTTTCCTAGGTGATGCATATCTTTCCTAATTTTATGATCTTCACTAACACTATATAATATTATATTTATGTAGAGTGTTAACGCTCAGTTCCTTAGTACTTTCCCAACTTTGTAATTTCAGGTGACATCAAATTTTGTTATGATACAGTGTGAAAAATAAAACTTTTGGGGCAATCTCATAGAAACTGAGAGTACAGTAGTTGTAAGTGACCAAAGAGAGGTTGGCCAGTAGGTACAATGTTGCAGTTAGATGGTAAAAGAAGTTTCAGTGTCCTATGGCACAGCAGGGTAAACATAGTTAATCATAATGCCCAGTGTATCTCAAAGTAGAAGATTTTTAATATACTCAAAATAAAGAAATAATAAATTTTAAGGTAATGGACATCCCAAATATCTGATTTTATCATTGCCCAATGTATGCATGAGTCAAAGCACCTCATTGCACCTCATAAAAATGTATAAGGATTATATGTCAACCTAAAATAGAATAACACTAATTTAAAAAGAAAATAAAACTTTCTATCCAGAAATATTTTGTTGCCTTTATCCATGTTGTTAGTGTAGATTTTTATGAGTGATACTTTTGATCCAAAAGATATATTTTTACACGTTAAGGCAAAGTAATTTTTTCTAATGCTGTATGTTTATTATAAAACCAATAGGTATTAAATTAGAATCAGATGGACAGATACGGTGGTGCACACTTGTAATCCCACCACTTAGGAGGCTGAGGCATTGCTGTGAGTTGGAGGTCAGCCATTGTATCTAAGTTAGAATTTATACAGACACATTTATAAATTAACCAAATCAAGTCATTAGATGTGACAAGTGATATAGATTAATTTGAGGAATCCAATAAGAATAAATGCAGTGGCATAATCATTATATTATTGTAAGGAGGATATCTTCATTAAATATTCATTTAAAAAAGCACGAGTGCTTGAAAAGTGTAGTATGGTAACTTTCTATCAAACAATCCAAAATACACTTCAAAAGGAAAATTGAGTACCCCAAAAGCTGTCATCCCAGCTGCTGGGGAGATTGAGGCAGAAGAATCACAAATTTGAGTCCTGCCTAAGCCACTTAACAAGACCCTCTCTCAAAAGAAAAAATAAAAATGAGCTGAGGGTGGTCCTGGATTCAAGTCCTAATATCACAAAAGCAGCAACAACCACAAGAATAATAAAAATAATAATATAACTTAATAAGGTGATTTTTTTACTGGTTTAAATGTATAATAGACGCAATAGCCATATTCAGGAGCTTTCCTAGATTAAGAGCATGGTTTTATGTGTGCAATATCTTAAGAGGTTCATTCTCTTCTGAAAATTTTTACTCCTTATATGTTCTTTTTTATGCTACAGACTTTTAATTATATCCTCAAGTGTGCATACACACACACACACACACACACACACACACACGCACGCACGCACACACCATGGCACTGATGGAAAAAGCGGAAACACTCCATGCTTCTCAGTGTGCTCAGGATCTTGGCATCACCATGAGCATGTCCAGGTGTTCTCCATCCGTAAGGTGTATTTTGGTAGTGGTCATACAGGTTTCCATAAATTCCAATAATCTCTATGCAGTCTAAAATTAAAAGTTCTGTTTATATTTTCTTTGTCCATGAAAGTCATCGTGGATACTTGGCTTGAGTACATATCAGGTAAGAGTTTTATTTTTGGTGTTGAGATTTTCTAAAGTATCCCTCCCAACAAGTCCCAGAACAAGCATAATCTTGCCCAGTGTGGTGCCACATACTTGTAATCTCAGCACTCAGGAGGCTGAGGCAAGAGTACTGATGCAAGTTTGAGATCAGCTTGAAATGCATACAAGACCCCGTCTCAAAAAGTAAAACATAAAAGTACAAAGAGGGATGTGGATGTTTCTCAGTGAAAAGGTCCTTGGTTCACTTTCCAGTACTGAGAAAGAAAAAGAGAAGGAAGCAAGGGAGGGAAGGAAGGCAGGGAGGGAGGGAGCGGGGAGGGAAGAAGGGAGGGAGGGAGGGAGGGGGGAGGGAAGGAGGGAGGGCAGAGAAGACATAAACAAATGTAGGCTTAAGGCAGACCCAGTTGCAAAATTTCTCTATTTCTCTAACACTCATCTGTAAAATAAGGCTAAAAACAACTTCCTTGTATATTTTGCCTTGAGACCTAAGAAAAGTCGGGTCTACCCTCAGGGCTTTGGTTAATTCAGATTTTCTTTAAATATTGTCTTACTAATGCATTAGTTATAATTCTTTTTCATAACTTTTAAAAATAGCAGCAATTCCTGGTACTAACACTTAGCTGCAGGCTCCCACGTGTTTGTGCGTTCTCTGTGTCTCTCTATGTCTCTCTCTGTTGTCTCTCTGTGTCTCTGGCTCTCTCTTTCTGTCCCTGTGAAATGATCTCTCTATTCTATTTATGTGAAGGCCTTCATTTAATTATTTGTCTTCCCTGCCTGACTGTCAAGGCAAAAATTATGTCTGTTTTATCTCACACTGTATCTCTAAATCTAGAACAGTACATGAGATACATCTGATATTTAATAAACTTACCCATTAAAATGATATTCAAATTGATAAAATAACATCAGAGTAAAAGGTAACTTTCTTCAGAGAAAACACAAAAATGAAATTGTAAGAAATTGCTTTAAAACAACACTGACGTGACCAAGAGACTATGCATTACTTTTTCTTGATTCTTTACATCTCCAATTCGTGAGTCATTGTGTTCCAGTCATTACTAAATATAACAATTCTTTCACTGCCATTGTAAGAATTTTTCAGAATAACCCTCAGTAATAAACGCATCACTTAACCCATAAGGAACTAATGCCTTCCATTAACAAATCTGATGACTAAGAAAATAGTCTCCACATGTACACTTTCACATTATTCTGTAAGGCAGGAAAAAATGTTATAGTCTTCTATTGTTACAACTGGTGTCACTGGGAGAAAACTGCTTTCATACTGCCTTGTCCAACAAAGTTGCCCTGCCGGAGGGCTCTCAGCCCTTAGGAATGTGAGGACGACAGCACATTCTATATAGATGTCCAAGCCAAGGTGGGAAAAGTGGCCACTCCACTGTTCTAGTGCTTAGACATGAAACCCAGTTTCCACGTATGTCCCCACGACAGCACAGAACACCATTTACTCCTTTAAAAAAGGCACCACTTTATCAAGGGACATAAAAACCTGAGTAAACCCCAAAATAAAACATGGTCCTGGATGGACAGTTACAAGACCATTGACGTCACTTCCTCAGACGATAATTTATGAATTCAATAAAGTTCTACACAAAACTCATATAGAACTTTTCACAGAATTTTACAAACTGACTTCAACAATTGTGTTGATGCATTATGTGTTAAAAATACCTCAGCCAATCCTGTTTTTTCTTAATGTTTAATTTTACACCTTAATGAGGATAATGTGATAATAAAGCCCATGTACATAATGTTTAGTAATAAACTGACAAAGAAAATATTTGTACTCAACAGGATAGTGTGCAGCCATTAAGGAGAATTATATTGTGCTGTTTGCTCCAAAATGGATGGAGCTAGAGGACACTGTGTTACCCAGAATAAGACACAGAAAGCCAGCTGCTGCATCTTCGCTCTCATATATAGGAGTTAAAAAATACGAAAGTTCACTGAATATAGAACAGTGATGACTAGAGATTGGGAGGTGGAAAAATGGTGAATCAAAGAAGGCTGGCCTTGACCAGTGCGCGCCACGTGCATGTACAGAGAGATCACACTGACCATGTTAATATGCATAATTAATATAAGCAAATAAAAAGCCTATGTGAATGTAGACTAGTGATTATGAGAGGCTGGGGAGAGCGAGGGCAGAGAGGATCAAAAGAGGCTGGGTAGCGTATAGTCCATCACCGTTAGATAGGACACATTCCTGTGTTCCCCGGCATGGGGTGGCTATGGTTTGCAGGAGCCAATTTTACATTTTATGAATAAGAGGAGAGGAACTTGAAGGCTCTAAATGCAGTAATAATAAAGGGATGGAAGCTTTATCCTCATTTGATCAGCCTATTCTGTATAAATGATTGAAATATCACACTGTAGTTTGTAATACATGTCATCATTATATATTAATAAAAAATGTTTCAAAGTCTAAGGAAATGGAAATGTGAACTGCCATGTAATTAAACAAAAGCCACAATGTTTCTAAGTAATTCAGTATAATTGTAACTGTTATAAATTTGCTCAACCCTAACAGATTGTCTCTGCTTTGAAAAAAAACACAGCTGGGCGTAGTGGGGCAGGTCTGTAATCCCAGCACTTGGAAAGCTAAGGCAGGAGGATCTCTATGAGGTCGAGGGCAGCGTCAGCTACTTAGTGAGTTCAGTGCCAGTGTGAACTACATAATAAGACCCTGAAAATAAATAAAATATATTTACAGTTCTCCAGTTTCCTCATTAGTAAAGTGCATGTGAATCTAGAGCATCACTTCAAGGTTTAGGGGAGATAGTAATTATAGTTTCCACTCATAATTTAGTATGTGCTCAGTATTGTGATAAAAATCTTATGCACACAGTCTGATTTAAACCTCACAAAAACTTTGCAGTATTGGTGAATTTTCAAAATAATGAACCAAGGCACCAGAGATTGAACTACTTGCCAGGGAGGACTGCGCGAGTGCTGCAGTTTGCTTGCACGGCAGCCCCTGTATGCACCGGGCGCTGCAGCAAGGAGTGCCGGAGCCAGGATTAAATTCAAGCGGGAAACATAATGCTCTACCATGTGTAAGGGCAATTGTGGACAGTACAGATGCAGAAATACTGGTGGGCATGTCCACAAGCAATTATAAATACGAAATGCTTTCATTTTTAATTTTGTGTAGGGTATGGTAGGCAAAGTAAATGTTATTAAGCTTAGCAGAAGCATCAATTCAAAAGAAAGACCATTTAGTCAGGCATGGAAGAAACACTAGGCTGACAGGGTAGTTGTATGCAAAGCTTTAGCTGAGTTTAACCAGGGGCACCCGGCCTTCCTGGTTAACACTCTCTGCCTCATTCTGAAGAGGTGGAATATGTTCTTTTGGTATAGAGAAAAACAGATACAGAAGCAGCAACTTGACATGTGCTTTCTGTGAAGAAATACAGAGGTTCCAATTACACCTTTACATAATATCTATTTTAAGACCTTCTCTCTGTTTCATCACCTGAGCATACCTGTTGTAACCCATTTCATGAAATCAGTGTGTTCCTTAAAGCACACATTACTATGCACTGCAAATCTTCTCTTTTGGTGTCCTTAAACGTAGTTCAGAATCAACCTAGTAGTAACAGCCTTGTATGCTTATCTAGGGCTTACAGTGTGCCAGCCCCTGTGCTAAAGTTATATTGCCTAGCTCATCTGATCCTCTCAGCCACTGTAAGAGCAATACTATGATGATTCCACTTCATAGATGTTGAAACTAAGGCATAAAGAAGTTCTATAATTTGCCTTAGGCCACACAAGGAGGCCTTGGCTGCAGCCCCATTAAAGGCACCCATCCCTTGAGAAAAGTCAGTGCAAAACCGTTCTCAACAGCTGACCCCTCTAAGCAAAAGTCTTAGAAAGTGCACTACACCTTACTGAAGCCTGTGTGTTCATTCCACATTACTGTCTCTAAAATTTCATTTTTCTGAATAATTCAACATTTCTCTAAGTCAAATTCTAGCTCTGGGGGCCTTTTCTCATGAAACTCTAAGCACTCTTCTTGACCTTTCTCCTTTGATTTTATCACGCTGCCTGATGTTGTAGTTATTTGGGGACAGAAATCATAGTGCTTTCTCTTTAATCCAATTTTAAGAGCTGTCTTTATTCAGAGTGACCATTTAACAATGATTTAGGGAACAAGCTGGGTGTGGTGGCAAATGTCCATAATCCACATACTCAAGAGGCTGAGGCAGGAGTCAGGTAGGATAGAAGAAATAGAGGTTAGGTAGAGAAGAGACGAGGACCTCAGAACTAAAACGTGTACTTTGTAAGAAGACTGCACCTGCCAGGACTTAGCTGAAGTCAGCCAGCCCAGCCCCGTGTGACACCCCGTGGCTTCACTTACACCTTTTTCCTACCAGACCCAACACTAAAAGGGCATAATTTGGCTTAACTAAAAAAGAGCCTGGTCCTAAAACAAGGACTGTCCCACTGTCAATAGTCCAGAGTTATACCTACTCCTTACCCCACTCATTGCTAAAAAGTCATAAATTGGCCCAATTAAGAAAAGTAACAACAAATTGAGCTAATCCAGGGAACATTTAATTCACCTCCCTAAAAATGCTTATACCAGTAAACAAGCTGGTTCCCTTTTGAGGAAAGGAGGAGTGGATGGGTACTTTTATCTCTAGCTTTCCCCCCACTTAGGAAAGGTATAAATGTACCCAGTTCCAAGCTGTAATGCATTTTAATTCTTTGAACCACATTCCCCTCTCTCTCTCTCTCTCTCTCGCTCTCGCTCTCTCTCTCTCTCTCTCTCTGCAAGGTCTTACTCTGAAGTTCAGGCTGGCCTCAAGCTCATAGTAATCCTCCTGCCTCAGCCTCCCTTGCCAAGTGCTGGGATTACAGGTGTGCACCACCACTCCTGTCTTCACACTTCTCTCTTGAGCGTGCCCTTTATTCTCGATCTTTATTTAATGAACACTGATTTTGCCTTTCTGGCATGTCCTGAAAATGCTTTTCCTGCAATGGGAGCCAGCCAGCTTGCTACAGCATGGTAGATTAGGTTCGGGAAACTCTCAGACCCAGCCCAGTGACAGGAGATTGGCCAGGAGTTCAAGGTCAGCCCATGCTGTCTAACAAATTCAAGGTTAGCCAGAACTACAAAGTGAGACCCTGTCTCAAATAATAGTCATTATTGTTATTATTATTGGAACAAGAAGAACAAATGAATAACAGAATAACAAAAAGAAGAAAGCTATTGGTCAGGTAACAACTCCTTTGGTTAACTCAGACTATAAACATTGCCAAATTCTGGCCAGTGAGGGAGGTGCAGTGGCCCCATAATCACTAGAAAGGACATAGCTCTTCCAGTGCTCCTAGCTTAGTAATTCAGAATTCTCCGTTCCTTTGGGGTTTGTCAGTTTGGTATCTACCATCATTTCTGTGACCAGAATCAAGTGGAGCCTGCAGCCTTCCCCATTCACAATTGTGTCCCCAGTTGGAGCAAAGTCCTTCTGATGATCTGAGGATGGAGAACAAGGACAACAACTCCCAAAACAGAAATTCATCCCTGTCCAACAGAGCAATAAGATCATTTCAGAGAACAAAATTAAGCACGTTGTAAAAGATAAACTCTGAGTTCTTAGCTATTAAAAGTAACAAGAGTATTATCAACAAAAGCGCTTGCTGAGCACTTTCCTCACCCCAGTAAGAAAAGCGTTACTTTTGTTTCTCTGCTGGACTGTGCACAGAATTTCAGCCCCGTGCTCCGCTAAGCATAGTTAAATAGAACTAGAATGTGAACCTAGATTGGCCCACTGTGAAAGTTGTTTTGTAAGCGTTGTATCTCCTCACTGCTTCCTAAGGAGAGTGCCACCAACTGTACCATCAATATCCACGGGTCATTCCTCTGTCCCTCTGCCAATGGGTTCAGTGCCTACAACCACTTTCCCTGCTGTCTTTGCATTCATATTTTCTTGTTCCCTGGATGCTTTTGGAAAAGGTGGTACAAACAATTTTTGCTCCTTCTTTTCCTCATTCAAAATCCCCAGAACACCTGGCCCCCTTTCATCTCCTGGGGAGGGTAAGTGGGAAAGGAATCCAGAGACAAATTGTGGCCCTGACTTTAGAGAATTTCTGCACAGCCCAGGAAAGGCAGGCTCCAAACGTGGTGGTCCTCCCTCACACCAGTGCATAGCTGTGCTAATTGACCCAGAGCAGAAACCGGCAGTAAGGAAGAGTCTTCACCGATCCATCACATTCTTGGCATGGGTTTTATTGGTAGTTATGATGGCGACAACAATGATGGATGACTAGCACTTATTGGCATCATCTGCTTTTCTCAGAATTTGCTAAGAGTTTGATATTCTTTATCTTATTTCATTCTCAAATCCATCCAATGTTATTAAGTAGACATTATCACTATTTTATTGACAGCAAAATAAAAGTTTATTAAGCCTGTACACTGGAGTTTGAACAGTGGTCTTTGTGACTCCAAAGTCCTTTACTGCACACCTTTTCCCAACTTTTATCAAAGCGTTAACTAATGTCAAAATATTAGCTATCATATTTGAGCATAAGTGCAGACCTGGTGTGGTGTCAGCATGTACACACATGCATGCACAGAAAGTCTGCATGTTTACACATTACGCAATCCCACACCTACGGGTATTTTCTCACAGTGCCTCTCAAGTTTCACTTAGCAGAGTTGCGACCAAGCAAGTTGAGTGAATTCTACAAATAGTGTTGACAGCTGATGTAATTCGGCAGAAGCCTTCGTGCTCTAAACAAGCTGGGATGTTTTGTGATTAACAGTTTAGTCTAGTTTTCACTTGATCCTTGTGTCAATCATGCATGTGCAGTGATTCTTCTTTGAAGAATGCACTCTCCTTTAATCTGACAACCATCGGAAGTGAGAAATGAGCAGAAGGAAGAATACAGAAATGAAAAAAGAAAGAGTACAGAAATGAATCTTGGCTCAAACTCCAAAGCCTGTGCTTGGTGCATCACTTCCTGTGGCCACCTTTTCTGCATTTCATGGCCCTTTCATTGTCTGAAATTATTCTCTGTACTATGCACTTGCTGACATTGACCGTCTGTGGAACCAAACATCTCCCCAGATAGAAATCCACAGCCAACTTTATCATCTACTATTTTTACGTAGGAGCACCCTTAGTTTTTCTCCTAGTCGTTCACTTCTTCATGAAATGCCTGGATGCAGTACAAGGTGAAATATGATGAATGGCTCTGTGCCACGCTGAGCTGAGTCAGCTAATGTGGGGTTTGCGTGATCAAAGGCAGTTGATCCCCAACCCTCTCAGTAGTCCCGGGGCTAAGAGTTCAACAAAATAGCACATTGCATGGACAGTTTTTGGTGGTGACGCTGCATCACTCGTGCTTGCCAGCTCTGTCCTGCACATGGGAGAGAAGGAGGAATGGGAGGGAGGCTTTCCCCAGCCGCAAGCCTCCGCCTGCAGGTGTGCTCTGCTTGCCCCTTTCCTGAGGACACACTTTCAAGTGAATGAGCTGCTCAGTGCTAATTCTGAGATACAACTTCTTGTGAATTAATGTTAATTCCTACTCACTATTCCCTACAACTTCATAAAGAGCTGTGGTCCCAGTCCAGTAGAATGAAGTCACATCTTGAATGTGTAAACAATTCCCCATTACAGCACAACTGAGGCTGGAGAATAGCTTAGACATCAGAACCTGTACTCCATGTGACGTGGGACAAACCACTGTTAGAGCCTACTTCTGCTACTCGGTGTCCTCTGAGCTATTCTTGACCCTTACAACCTGTTCTCTAAAAGTCAGCCTGTATTATATGTTACTACATTACTACTATATATTATGTTACTACAACTTTTAGTTCTACGCCATGACTTCCTGTTATTCACAGCACAAAATTCAAACCCCTTGCAATTGCTGCTCACCTGGAGTTTAGAAAACTTCCTCATAGAGACCCTTGACAAATCCAAGATCATCAGCTCGTGAACACCTACCAGAGGGACATTTTCTTCCATGAAATATTTGGCCCCAGAATGAAAATCTGAGAACAGCAAGAAAAACAAGCCTTTACTCAGAAAGTTGACAGGCTTTCAGATACTCACCTCCCTAAGAAACAACACAAAAACAAAACCAAATAGCTCCCCAGGAAGATCTGAAGAAAAGCATTCCCGATCTAGGGCAGAAGTGGTGAACCTGTGGCCCACGTGCCTCCATGGGCACACCGACCCCTCTCTCTTGGCATGTGGGCTGAGTCACCCAGCAGCTGACCACTGAATGACATCTGTTTGTTTCTAAAGTAAAGCTTCAGTATTCAGGTTTAATTGCAGGTTGGCACTTTATGACAAAAAAGTGGGTTCTAGGCTGCCACTTGGGCTTCTGGTCTCTCAAAGATTCGCCACCCCTGACCGAGGCTGTAGATGTCTGCAACAGAAAACAGGATCATTTGGCTCAAAATCAAGCAATGGTGCCTTAGCTAGTTTTTGTTTTTAAAATGCTTAGAATTCTTTGTATTATGGGATATTTGAAGCTACCTTTAAATTTAAAATAAACTATTCCAAGCCATTTTTTTACCCATAGAGTATGAGGTAAGTAATTCCCAAAGTGGGGTGAGTTCCTAGAGTCCCAGAGGAACACGTGTCACAGCCACGACAAGAAGTCAGGGCTCTGCACTGTGCCTTAGTGCTTCCCAGCAATTTATTATGAGCAACCAATTTATTTTCCTTTCACCCTTCTTTTTTATTTGTTTTCTATTTTTCAGAAACCAAATGTTTTAAATTAAATGGAAATATGTACACATCTCTACTGTTAGATTTAGCAGACATATCATTACTCAGTATGATTGGTACATGGCTGTCAAAAGGCTTATTCTCCATGCTGTACTTATCCCATTGCAGTGCTGGGGGTGAGGCGCATCCTATGATCCCAACACTTGAGAAGCTGAGGCGGGAGGATGGCAGCAAGTTGGGGCCAACCTGGGCTGCATACTGAGTTCAAGGCCAGTCTGAACTACACCCTGTCTCAAAAAAAAAAAAAAACCAGACAAACAAACAAACATAAAACCAGCAGCAGTCTGTGGACCAGCACCAGCCTGCAGATGGCCCTTGAGCAGTGCTGCTCTTCATGTCTTGCCCAACTAGCCACCCTTCCAGGTTCGCAAGATTCTTCTCCACAGCAAGCTGCTGCTTGACTTGTACCAGTCCTTGTCAAGCAGGCTGTGGCCATGTCCAAATGCATATTAACCTCACCATGAACTCGTTTCCTCTCAGAAGCCCAGAGAAATAGATCCTGGACCTAAAAGCAACTTTAGCTACAGGGCAGGAGACCACTATGTTGAGCATATGAAGAATTTGAAAAATACTCAAAATGACCAACCAACTATATGTGCATTCATAACATTAATATTGCTGTTATATATAATATGGCTCTATGGCTTATTGAAATTTTTCCTAATCTGCTTCCAAAAAGCACACATCGAGTAATAGTTGTTTTTCCAAATTTGCCTTGTGGTTTTCTCCAGTCCATGCCAGCACATCTCAACTTGATTCCTCCTATTTCAGACAAAATGCCTTCAACCTATCATATTCTACTTCATTTCTTTGCTAGTTGATCGCCACTGCAGAATGTGGAACCTGGGAGCAAATAGACGGGCTCAGTTCGGAACTCAGTGAGACTGAGATCTTGTGAGCTCTTCATGCATGGACCTATCAGAGGCTACACTTGGCCTGCAAGAAAGACCTGACATTAGAAAGAGATAGTAGAATCTTCAGGCTAGAATGGAAATGCAGGCATCAGGTCCAGAGGAAGAGCTTTTATGAGGATACGCAATGTGGGAAAGGCAGGGGCCAGAGCACTAGAGTGCTGAGCACCGTGATCTGGTACTCATCAGTACACTTTCTCAGTAACTTGCAAATGAATTGTTACCCAGAGCACCTCGCTCTCCATCTCTTTTGGAGCAGCAAGAGGTACTCCCCAGAAGGTTAGAGGTGGATTCCATTTGAAATACTACACTGGTTCTAAGTTAGGGGAGGGGACTGGAAACTATGCTCCACAGGAACGGCATGTCTGGGGAAACAATGCGGAACAATGTGGAAACCACAACCCACAAGAGAAACACTCCATCAGCCTGCAGATCTGTGAAGGGTTCTCATGGGAGGCCATGGCAGACTTGTTCTCTGTCCTTCAAAGGGATGAATGTAGGACAGGCTGGTGAAAGAGAGAGAAACATATTTCAGACTTGTTACAAAGGTATTTCCCATAGCTGGAGCTCAAGGTAGAACTGGGAAACCACTGGGAAAAGGCCGGGTTCTACTTAAGACAAGACAGGATGGATCATCTCTGTACTCAAGAGAGACTCCTAGAGCTTTCCCACGGTTTCAAGGAAGGATGTGAGGACAGAACAGGTGCTTTTCCTGGTTGGGCAAGAACTGTGGGACACTAGCTATGTGGTTCTTCTTCTGCCCAGTGAAGTAGGTGACGCACAGGCCAGGACTGAGTGCTGCAGCCCACAAATGGGTTCACAGAGCAATGACTCTGTGCCCTGCAGCTTGGTCATTGAGGGTTCTCTCAACAAAGTTTCCAACTTGGTTGGAAAACTCTGGTTTCATATCTCTCTTACATTCTGCAATTAACCAAAATCAGTGTCACAGAAATGTCATGGGAATGACGTCAAAGTGTTTAGCAGAGCTCTCGCCTACCAGGGGTAAGACTTGTCTTCACAGCATCCCTCATAAATGCCCACATCGTGCTCCTACACTCCGCACTGATAAGGAGCTGTCCACTCTGCAAGGCGACTTTCCACAGTTCAAGAATCACCACTGTTATTGATCAAAGATAAGAAGAGCTAACACTTATTAAGTGCCAAGCACTGTGTTAAATATTTTCCATGCATCAAACCACTGAATCCTTGCCACAGGTCACTAAATAGGTTTCAGTATTATCATCCTGTGGTAAGCACTGAGGAAATGAAGCATTCTAAGGTCAAGAATGTTCTCACCATGACACACAGCGCTAACAGCATCATCAAGGCATACAGTTCTCACAGCATCAGCTTTATTTGTAGCAAGTTTCTGAATCACCTTTACCGTTCACTTTTTTATTTCTTTAAGTGGTCCACAAGCAAAGTAAACAATTGCTTTAACCACTTCCCATACATTTGAAATTGCGAGGCTGCTGTCCTGGTAATGCTTTTCCCTAACGTATATTAAAATAAATTCACAATGGATAAAAGTTTGCAAGATGTTTATCCATGAAGTAGAGACATCTTACTTGACAATACATTTTATATATATCATATCTGGGGAAATATCACTCTAAAGCTATATTAGTTCTCATTTCAAATATATTTGCTTATGTGCCAACGTCTAGTGTGTGAGTTTAGGGCCTAAGAAGTCTGACTCTGGCCCTATTAAAGCTTTTTTCCTGGTTTATTTCCTGTGCCTTCAGCATCTTGGGCAGGGTTCTGAGGTTCCTCTGCAACCTCCTGGGCCATGCCTCCTTCCCTGAATGTCCTTCTTTGTGGCTAAAGTTCTATAACAATGTATACAACCTGGGTTATAGAATCCGGAATCTTCACATTTATATCTAGTAACTATTTCCGTGCTCAGGCCCAGATCCATCCAGAGCTCGGAACAGACCATGTCGCCTGCAGAAAAAACAGTATCAGCACAGAAGAGATGAGGGTTTCCTCACCTCTTTCCACCCTTCAGAACCACTTGATTTATAGGGGGCTGAGTTTACTCAATTGCAAACGAGTGCAATAATTCGTGGGCTGACAGCCTCTTAGGGTGATTGTGGGGCAGTGAGAGACAATTGGAGGAGCAAAGGACAAATTCCTGGACCTTGAATCTTTTGCAAATTAAAAGCATGCTTTGTGTTTTCTTCTGAGATAGTATTTAAAACCAGCTTTTACTAAAGCTTGCTTTTGTACATGTGTGTCCCTCATAAGGTTTACATTCCTCATGAGGAGTTGATATATGTATACAACTCACCTTAATTCATTAAAACGTTCCCTTTGCTTTCCTTCCCTCCCCTCTTACCCACCGTTTGGTCCCCTCCCCGTGCTGTACATACGTGTAGTATATGACGTTTACGCTCCTCCTGTGCAGCTGGCACATGCGCATAACACATCCCCCACCCTCCCTCCCCCCTCTTCCCTCCATCTCTCGCTTCCCTTCCCCTCTGAGAAAAATCTACCTCCTTACTCCCTATTATCGGTCTTTTATATCTTGCTTTCTATACGTTAGGTTTCTCATATAAGAGAACACATGTGATACTTAAGCGTGTGTGTCTGATTCACTTTACATAACATTATGGTCTCAGGTACATCCATTTTCCCACAAATGACCCAAATTTATGTTTATTTAGGACTAACTGGTACCCGTAGTGTATAAGGACTGCATTTTCTTTATTTACTCTTCTGATAATGGACATATACACCACTTCCAAGATTTAGATATCGTGACTGTGCTGCTGTAAACGTGGGTACGCATGCAGCGCTGTAGTACTATGTCTTTAATTCTTTTGGGAAGCTGCTCAGGAGAAGAGCTACGTCAAATGGAATTTCTAGTTTCAGATATTTGGGGAATCCCCACAATGATTTCCATGGTGGTTGTACTAGTTTATGTTTCCAGCAACAGTGTGGAATGTTCCTTTTCCCCTTGTAGCCTCTCATCATTTGTTATTATCTAATTCTTGATGATAGCCCCTCTTTCTGGTGCAAGATGGAAACTCGCTGTTTTAATTTGGATTTATGTAATGGCCAACGATGTCGAGTATTTCTTCATACATTATTGGTCTTTTGTACTTTTTTGTTTTTCTTTGCCTTTTTGAAACAGGGTTTCACCATGTAGTTCAGATCTGTCTTGAACTCACTTTGTAGCCCAGACTGGCATCAAACTCATGGCAATCGTCCTGCCTCAGCCTCCCAAGTGCTGAGATTACAGGCATGCACCACCATGCCCAGTTTTTGTATTTCTTCTGTGAACTGTCTATTCACTTCACTTATTGGGTCTTTTACGTAGTGGGATCTAATGTTTTTGAGCTCTTTATATATTTTAGATATGAATCCTTTATTTGAGGAATCACTGCCAGGAATTCCTTCCCATTTGGTAGGTTCTCTTTCCATACTGTTGTTTCCTTCCTTTGCTGTGAAGAAGATTAACTTGATATGACTCTCATTTGTTGGTTCTCAGGACTACTTCGCATGCAACTCGGGTTCTGCTCAAAAGTCCTTGTCTATACCTATGGCCCCAAGAGGCACCTGCTTTGGCTTCCTGCAGTTTAAGTATTTCTGTTTTAGTATTTAGCTCTTTGATCCATTTTGATTTCAATTTAGTGCATGTTGACAGACATGGGTCTAGACTCTCTCTTCTGCCTGTAGTAGTAAATCCCTACAGCCCTTCAGAACTTTCAGCAGCACACGTGCCGTAGGTTCTCGGCTACCACCCTAGGTGATTAGTGTCTCCCTGGGTTTTCAGGGGTGTCTGGTCCCAGAACAAGCTGGGGTCCCATGTGGAGTTAACTGCTTCAGAAGAATGGAAATCTAATAGCTCATTGGAAAGGTACAAATGGGGCTCTCTGAGATGCTGAAAGGGATCATATGTTTAGCCCACTGATGACACTCTGTGGGGGAATCTCTTTAAGCAGAACATTTTTTGATCCAAAACATTTCCCCAGCATGAATTTGTTCCAGCTCATGGATACACTTCTAACAAAGTTTAGTGTCTTTATTCAAGGTTGCTTGCTGGTTATCCGAGCCAACCCTAATTAAAATGCAAAATTTAAAACTAGAAACAAATAAAAAATGTTGAAGGAAGCTTCTGTAAAATGTAGCAATTGTTACAAAAACTGCTGGGCTAAAACTTTTAAATAAAAATTTAAAAAGTGGTAACACCCAAGTTACAAGTATAATCTTGGTTCAAAGTATAAAAGGAGCAATATATTCAGATTTATTAAATGTGTTTTTATAAAATACTGATGTATAGAAAAAAGCATTTAACACTGCTTTAATTTTGCATCTTCTCTAACCATAAAGTTATTAAGAGGTAAAATACTAGTGAGTAATTCTGTACGCAAAAAATAGGGCTTAGGCTATATTTTGATAAAGGTATTTTATCTTATTAAGCAAAGAAATAGTTTGCCCAAATTCAGAACTTTTGTTAAGATTTTTTCAAATGTAAATTTTTTAAAGAAACAAAAACAATAAGAAAAGAGAGAGATATAAAAGTGTCATAAGTACAATGGTATGTAAGCAAGGAAGAAAAATGAGTTTTGGATGAAAGAGGATTTTGTGTGGCAAAAATAAACTCTTCTAGAATGTCTAAGCAGATCTGTGAAAGTTTCTAAAATTTTTAGAACTTCCAAGTAAGTTTGTAAAAAAGATAAATATCATTTAAAAGAAAAAGCATATATATAAGTGAGGAGATTTTTTAAAAATATTGATATGATCTCAGTAAAAATGTACAAACACTGGCCTCAAGAACATAGGTATTATGCTTCATCAAGATAATTTCTTCCGTTTTCTAAAGGGAGTCTGTTGTTAAGTTTTGCTTTGTTAAATGATCAATGTATATTTCCGGTTAATGAACAGCTTTTATTTTAGGTTATTAAAGTATATTTGATGCTGTAGAAATTGTGAATAAGCATGAGTATACAACTCAGGAATAAATGCTGTGTACCTGTGCAACATTCATAAAACTAAAGATATATACATGGAAGTGCATTGAATACACTCTTCTGTAAATGCCTGCATCCGGGTCTTAAACATACAAAGTAGTCAGATATTTATCACTTCTGCTATTTATATTCAGTACGTGCTGAGGAAGATTAGGGAGGTGCTGTCATTTCAAAATTCTGCCATTTAAAATGTGGTCTACATCTATTCTGTTTAACCTAAATGAGCATTTTGTTATCGCCTAAATGGTATACATTTTTATATTGGGTAATAAGTCTTGTTGTAGTCATTAATACTATGTCCTAAAGGTTGTAAGCAATCTAAAGCTATACTTTGATTTTTTTATCAGTACCATTAAACTTTACAGACCATGATTATAATACTGAGCCATGGATTTTAAATTTTCCCTGAAAAGTAAAAGCTGAAATTGATTTGTGAAGGACTTTGATGTGCTTGTAAAGGTAACTATTGCTGAATCCTTGTATGTCAGATACATTTATGTTCCTGAAACGTACAAGCCTTCTGAGGAACAGACCTTAAGAAAATGGCCCCCAACACAAAATTACAGCGACACACTTTCTCAGGTGTGCTGCATTGTAGTTCGATGTGCCTGAACACGGCACTGCAGGTGATGTCACTCCAACACCTAGAGGGCCGAGTGTTTCTCACCTAGAGAGTGTAAGCAAGGAAATTCCCATAAGCAAGGAAATTCTACCTCAAAGAATAAAGTGACAAAAGTAGGCTTACTGTACTTCTTAGACTAAAATAATGCCAACTAGATTTATCTTGCTCTTATTGCATTTATTTTCCATTGTCCTGGCAAAATTTTGTAACTACTGTGTGTTAACATCATTTATAAGTGGTGTTTTGGTTTTGTTTTGAGACAGTGTTTCTTTATGTAACTCAGGCTGCTCTTGAACTCAGTATGTAGCCAAGGCTGTGTGTAGCCAACTCAGTATGTAGCCACAGCAACCTTCCTGCCTTGGTCTCCCAAATGCTGGGATTACAGGTGTGTCCCGTGATGCCCTTGCTCACTGGTATGCCTTCTATGAGACAACTTGACCTATATTTTAAAATGATAGGCTGCCTTCCACAAGACAGATGAAATATACCGCTGACTCCCAGGGCCAAGAGAAAATTACAATAGTTAGGATTAGGATGCATTACTCGCACTTTAAGACTAGTCCTCCAGATGTGCAACAGCTGGACAGCCAATATCTGGCCCTTCCTCTCCAATATCACCTAGCACCCCTCTAATGTGGCCCTGCAGCTCTAGTGAGTCATCTAGTCTCCTAGCTAAGAGCTCATTGCCAGAGGACATGGATCAACCAATGTGCATTCCTTAAAAAGAAAGGGAGAAATTCTGGAAGGTCCCACTTCCAAGGGAAGCCATGTAGTCAAGCAAGACTCCAGCCCATGCTGATAGCACCATTGGCAGATGAAAAAAGAACTGAAGAAGCCAGAAATCTTTTCACATGACCCCAGAAGCAATCTGCAAGGAGGTTTGACTGACCTCAGTCCGAAACATGGAACAGAAAGAACATGGAACACCTGGGGGTGGGGTTGGGAGACCAGAGAGAGAGAGACAGAGACAGAGACAGAGACAGAGACAGAGAGACTCTTGTGGAGAATGATGTAGTCAGAGACCACTACAGGGACAAAAGAGAAATAAGCCCTTAACCTCTTCCTCATTAGAAACAAGGTTTGTGTTTCTTCTAAGATGGTCAGAATTGAAAGTGATTTCTACTAAAACCCATGACTGTCATTTGAGTTTACAGATGCCCCGTAGATAACTAAAAGCAGAACAAAGTTTGACCTTCACCCTGTATCTTTCCTTACTTTAAAACTGGGTCAAATCCCTTCCCAGGTGTGTAATCTCAGCTCTGCCTAGAGGCGTGCAATCACTGAGGGAGAGTGTGCCTAAAAATTAACAAAACAAGTGAGATTAGACCTGAATTTAGACAAACTCATCCCCTTTAAACCCAAGGGAAGAGACTGCTGGGACATCCAACAAACCTGAACAAGGAAGTCTTCAGTCATCTCCCTAATCTGAAGGTCACTTGGATTCCAGGAAAAACAAAGCCTTGAGTAACTGAAGCCCCCACAGATGGAGGCAATCATTTCATGGGAATGCACCCACCCTCAAACCAGAAATATTCATCTAGGCCTACAAAAGCAGGACTGGTATAATAACCAGCTGAACCCTTGCTGTCCTCAGCTACATGCTCACAAGCTGGCCAGTGATTCGTGGGTGGGCCCAGTCAAATCCACTGCACTGTGCCCCCTCCACAGACTCCAGCATGACTCCTTTTCCTGTTTCCCCTCAGGCTCCTTTGTTAAGCTCTGGCCTGCCCTGTGTTAGCTCATCCAGCTATTACCATTTTCTCTTATATTCCAATGAGAATCTCTTTCTGTAAATTTGCACTTTAGTTTTAATTTCCATTATCACTAAAAATGAAGAACCACATGAGCCAATGATGGCTACGAGGATGAAATTAATATGTAGATCAGGTAAACTGTGAATACAGCCAGCACTGCGAAATAGAATTTTAAGTTAGATTTTTTTTTTTCTTGTAGAGATAAGTAATTTCTCCAAACTTCTATCCCTCAACCTAGAAGTAACAGGGTTAAGGTTAGGGTGAGGCTTAAGGGTTAGGGGTCAGTGGTTAGGGTTAGGGTTAGTGGTTTGGTTTAAGGGTTAATGTTAGTGTTAGGGTTAAGGATTAATGTTTAGGGTTAGGGTTACGGTGAGGGTTAGGATTAGGATTACAGTTAGGGTTAGAGTTAGTGTCAGGGTTAGGTTTAGAGTAAGGTTATGAGCCCTGGTAGGTTGGAGTAAGCTTCTGTTAGCACAGAGAGAAATGGATTATTTATGATGAGAAGAGATAAAGCAGGTGTGAAGATTTGCATTTCTTCTCCTACCTCCTCTCCCCCCCTCTTCCTGTCTATAAAGTACCCTTAACCCCTTGTACACTGGAAGATGGTGATTTGAGGCAAGGGGGCCCTTCCATCTCCTCAGAGCTACTTTGCATAATTCATTTTTTCCCTTTTACTGATTATGTACATGGTCTCCTTTTATTCTGTCAGTGACAAGCAAATGAACCTAAGTATATAGACCTAAATGGCCTGTGACATGAAGAGGTTCTTTGTATTAGCTGTCATTTGAGCATTCTTCGTGACCTAATTACACATCCCTTACCAGTTGGGTTGTATGAGTTTAGGACACCTTCTAACTCTTCCAGAAAATATCAAGTTGGAGGTAATCTTAGTGCTCATGACTCCATGATACCAGTTCATTATGTAATGTTCTGATGTTTGCTAGTCACTGTTCTAGGCTGTGGGGTACAGTATTGATTGTGGGAGGTTAGTAGCTCTGATATTCAACTAATAGAACGTAGAGACTCTACTGGTAGCTAAAAGTTCAAAATATTGTCATATTAATGGCCACATTCCACTTCCTTGAGTGCCCTCGTTCACATTAACTGATCTGTCTACTGCAACCTCTCTCTCAGGACTCTTAGACCTCCTTTCCTATACTCCAGCAACTTAGAGTTGAAAACCCAGGCTTTCTGGACTTCATTTTGAAACTTCACAAGTACATCAATTCCGATGGATCAGTACCATGTGGCACTGCCTGTTAAATAGCTCAAATGTCACTCAGGGAGAACAGGTTCTATTCTATGAGAAGAAAGAGTAAACAAGGGCATGGGGCAATGCATAATTCAATTGCCGACTGTGATAAGAACTACAAAGATAGGAGAGGGAGAATATTAACATGATCAGAAAAGGTCTGTTGGAGGAAGTTAGATTTGAATCAAGACAAGAATGAACATAAAAGATATGCAAAGTCTAAGGGAAAAGTAAGTATTACAGGAAGAGGAAACAGGAAGGGCCCCAGGGCAGCAGTGGGTTTGGCTTGTACAAAGGACAGAAAGACCCATGTGACTAGATCATAATGCAAGTTGCCCAAGGTAGGCCAGAGTCTGTGAAGATTAGCAATCCTTAGTAGTGTGGATTGTACTCTATGGGTAAGGAGAAGGTATTAGAATGATTTAAATACATTGAAATGTGACTATTATATTTCCAAAGTGCCTTATTTTGAGCAACTCAAATCCAAGAGACTCCCCATTTCCTATTATTTCTCTACTACAGTTGTAAAACCTGAGACAGATTGTTCTGTTTAGATGTATATAGAGAAGCAAGGCATTTACTAGTCTGGAATGACCAGCCTAGGAGGATATCAAAGGACCTAGAGACCATATTCTAAGAGGTTCAAAGAAAAGAGTATGACCAACCTGAAGAAGTCTCTGTGGAGACACAGTTAATCTCAGAATCATGAAAGTCAGCCTTAGAGGTCTCCAAACTATCTTATCTAATCTTGACAACATCCAGATAAAGTGGGGCTAGTAGAAGTTTAAAATTTCCCACCATTTTTTGTAACTAAGAAGTATTAGATTCCACAAAGAAAATTGCAGTGTGTTCTACAGAGCCATGGGTGAGGATTATTTCCCAGAATATACTTATTGAGGGAACCTTAAATTTGTCACAGCTGGAATCACAATCACTAAAGCAGAGGTGCCCTGTTTCTTGTTGTAACGCTCCATTGTCCCCTTGTGACATTTGGGGAGCAGGGGCATTCTGTACCTTTTGTGAAAGTCAACTGACAAATTACCCAGCCAGCTTTCCACATACTCCTCAGGGCACTCATCCCACACAGGCCAATGATCATGGCAGCAAGTATTTAGAGAATCTGCACGCTGTACCTAGTGTGGAGAAAGCATGTTTGTGCTCTGCTGGTGTACATACAGTCTGGTCCATTCTCTTGCCCAGTGTTAGAGCGAGCTGACATCTTTTCAGAAAGTTGTCTGTGAAAGTGTTACCAGCAGACACTCAGTCACGTCAGCACACTGGTTCCAGCTCTCTGGGTTTCTGTGGCTGTTCACTTGACCACCACCAAAAGTACAAGAATCCCTGAAAATTGGAAGTGAGTTGATTCACGATTTGGCCAAAACAGGAAGGTATTAGTATGCCTCCCTTGGAATGCAGAGAAGCACTCCACTTTACAGGAGTAGTAGAACAAAAGCCAGGAAGTGGCCACAGGTAGATTTAGCCAAGCTTTGGCCCAGAGGGCTGCAAGTGTTGAGTCCTCAGGACTGGAGGGTAACAGTTTACACTCAGCATGAGGGGACTTGGAGAAACAGTTCATCTTAAAAAAAAAAAATTCCTGGGTCTTAGAGATCTATTTTAACCTGTCTGCTACCAATGAATGTCAATTTGTCAAAAAAAGTTCCCTCAAATCTTCAGATGTCTTAATTATGAACCAGATTGCCCTAGCAGGGTGAGGCAAAGACAATCACACCAGGAGAAAAAATGTATTTGGTTCATTTTCCTTGAGGCTCTGAGCTAACTATACTGCTGATCTCTGTGTATGCAGAAAACACAAAGTGAGAAAATACATTTTGTGTCCTGGTGTGTTGAATGTAAGTCTCACACAAGGACGTGAGTGGAGCTTTGCCCTACGGGATGGGCACGGGTCTCAGTGGCCCTCCCACACTTTGGCAGTGAAGTTTATGCCTAAACCCTCTTGCTGGTGTGCTACTCCCACTTTGTTACCGCTCAATGCTTTCTGTTCATGTCACCTCCTTCATTTATTGCCTCTACTGCCTGATATCTCCTGTTCCTTCCATTAGTCTGCAGTGTGCTTTGAGGACAGAGTGTAGCTCCTTCCTTACCTAATTCCATGATAATAGATGTTCAACACATTCTTATCAAATATAATGCAGCATAATAATTTCCACCCCTTGTAGGACAGTGGGTGCCACACATATCACACTAAGTGTTGCACACATTTTACTTTACTTAATCCCTACAAGAAATCAAATGGTGTAGGTGTCTTTATTCTTGTTTTACAGGGAAGAAAACAGAAGCCTTTGGAAATTAAATAATTTGCCCAAGGTCATATAATTAGCAAGAGGCAGAATTGGGAGGCAATCCATGTTTTATCTGATGCAAACACAGAATAACTTACACACTAATCCAGGGTGCCTCTCTGAATTAACTATTTCATTATAAAACTGAAAAGGAAGAGCTGGAGTGGTGAGGCAGGTTTAGGCACGCAGCAGCTTGCATTAAGGAAGCTGGACCAGTTGAACTGCCAAGCAGAGTCCACATTCTTGACCTGTACTTGGGTATTAAAAGGGTGGGCAGGTACCTGTGGGAAGAAACTCATTTTAAACCTTAGGCTGGTTCCCATCCCCTTTTAATGCCAGACAAACAAACAGCAAAGGAGCTGCCCTGTGCTCAGGTGTGTTGTGGGTTAATCCTGTTCTCCCTGGGTGAAGAGAAGAAGTAGGAAATTACTTCTGCAAGTCATTGCCTGGCTTTGCAGACAGAGAGTTGAGTCACAGGGAGAATTGGCTGAAAAATTATGGAAAGGCAAACCAGCGACCTAACCCAGGGTGGCGCAGGTCTCTTGTTCTTCAGCTTTCCTGAGGAGCTGGAGAATAGGATGCTCTCACAACTGTGGCAGAGATGTGGTAAGCATGGGGAAATGTACTGGTCAAGGTGGAATATTCCAATCTGGACATCCAAGGGCTAAAAGTCTTTGTAAAGTGAATGAAATAAATAAGCTAGGGATGATGCCTCAAGAGCTGCCGAATGCTAACACCACCTCCAGCAGGAGACTTAGGAAACTGTGGTCTGGGCTTTCAATGCTAAGATGAATTGTGAACAATTATAAAGATGGATATTTTTAAATGTCCGTTAAAGTCATTTTGTTCCTAGCATTGACTTATTATAGTTTCTTCCTACATTCGGTCAGCAAGTTTACTTAAGCTTGCTTTTGGGATGATCTGACTGATAGCAAAAATCAGGGTTGATCATTCTCTCTTGAGTTTAGCCCCTCAGCTATTAGGACTCAGCTACCAGTGCATGAAATTTGGGAGAATACGATAGAAAACAATTTCTGATCTCTAAGACAAAAGTTGGATTGCCACAGCTTGGAAGGAAGAGATGGTAGAGATTTAAAGTTTAGTTGGAGAAAGTATGAGCAGACACAGCCAGAAGGACCATCATAGTGATACTGAGCCACGGAGTGCGGCAACTCGAAGGAAGCTGGGAAAGGTGAAGAAGATGTTTGCTCCCCTAGAGGACCAGAACACTTCAGCTTGCTAATAACACCCTGTTTTGAACCCTGCTCTCGATGTGCTAAGACACAGTACTTGGACTGGGGCCTAGACTTACGTGTTTTTAAAAGCTGTCCCAAGTCACACTGATGCAGCATAATCTGTCCCATAAATAGCAGCCTGAAAAATGCTGAAACCAAAATGCAAATTCATTCCTCATAACCACTATTACATATCCTCAGATAGTATTTTCATCAATTATCTTGTTGAATGTCTTAGAAACACCATAAAATGAGGATTAATATTATAATCTACACTAGAGAAAAAATATCTTGAAAACTTAACTCTAATTGGATGGGATGGGGTTAAGGAATGGTTAACATGGAACTAGGGTTGCTGCTGTGGGAGACTGGGGTGGCAGAAAGTAGACCTCAAACTAGCACTATGCATCCTTAACAAAGTATAGATGTGAGGTCTTCCTCCCTCCATGGGTGCTCCGTGGAGCCTTGCAATGTAGCTAACCAAAAATGAATGTGTCGAAGAGCTGCCCCACCTCTAGGGCAAGAAGCAGCACTCAGTCATAATAAGCACAAGTAATAAAACTCAGTGTCATTCATGATTTATGACACTGGCCCAAATGCCTAATGTGATCACATGACCTGTATTAATGACTTGCCTGCCAGCTTGTAGTGTATTTTCTTATGGATAATTGATGAGTCTTTGGGTGAATTCCACTTCTAGTCCCTTGCTTCTTCCAGGGAAGTGTGTGGGGTCCCACCAGCCTGTTCCTTCAACCCCTGCACCTTGCACTTTACTGTCCAGACTGTGTGCCGCCCACACTGCACTTCCAACTTCAGTATTTCACCACAGACTTGATGTTCTACTTTTTCCCAGACTTCCTAAAGTTGGAGCCTGACATACAAGAATGCATGGAAAAGCATAAAAAAATACAATAGGGCAAAATATTCTTCCTGTTCATAATCAGAATTTCCAGAATCATATAGGCAATATGAAAGGAAGCCAAGAATTGTCCCACATTTCTCTGATGTCAAAGTGTATGTGACAAATGTAGCATTAGATTTCTCTGAGTGGGACTTCTTTAAGTCTCAGTAAGTTCTACTCATAAGCCCTACTTCTGGGTCTATGCAGTAGTTATTGTCTCCTGTTTCAGGAGAGGCGTTCATATTCTTGAAATGAACAATTCTGGCAGTGGAGCTATCTCTGGACTTTGTGCCTTCCAGTTCCTCCACTCTTATCCTAACCACTGTGCTGCTTCTCTGTTCATTCAGCTTGGACATTCTTTGGGATATGCACAACATCTTTTGCACCCTTCTTGGTCTGTGACTCTCACAAATAAGCTTCATCAGTCCTACTAGGGAGATCTGCATTGAGCCCATTTCTGATCTCATTCTTTTTTTTTTGTTTGTTTGTTTGTTTTTTTTGCGGTACTGGGGATTGAACTCAGGATCCTGTGCTTGCTAGGCAAGCGCTTATTCCACTGAGCTATATCCCCAGCCCTTCTGATCTCATTCTTCCTAGCACTATACTCCGAACTCAAAAGGTAACGTATTTCTACAGAATCTATATTCTCAACTCAGAGAAGATAGCTGGTATCAGTTCAGAGCTTGCCTCAACCTATGTCTGCAGCTGTTGTAAGATCAGAGTGTACCAAGACACGTACAGACAAGGAAAGCAGTTTCGATGTGTTATACAAGGGTAAGTCCAGCAAGCGAGAGAATCTGGAATCACCACAGTGAAACTTACTTTAGAAACTCCAGAGAGTTCAGAACATGGTTTGACTTCAGACATATGCTTGTGTCTCAACTCTGTTTCTTTTGGCTTCATAAATCCAGGCAAACCAAGCAACCTTCTCCCCCAAGCCAGTGTATTTTCCCTCATGAGTGCTTTGTGCAGTCACTTATCAATGGGTGACACTCCACTCCAGTAAGCAGAGCTGTCTAACGTTTGACTGAACTAAGCAAAGTCACTTCAAATGTTAAACGTGAAGGTAGGCATGGCGGCGCACTGCTACTCGATAAATAAATATATAAATATATAACAGCAGACTGGAGACACAAATAATAAAAAAAGAATAGACAAATCGAACTCTATCAAATGAAATGTTTTGTGTGTTGAAGGGCACTATTAGGGTTTTCGGGGGTTTTTTGGTCCCAGGAATTGAACTCAAAACTTTGCACTTATTAGGCAGGTGCTTGTGCCACTGAGCTACATCCCCAGCCCCAGAAGGCGCTATTAGGGAAGTGAAAAGTCCGTAAACAAAGTGAAGAAATCGTTGCAAACCTTGCGCCGTGGATATTCCCTATTCATGCCATGCATGATACTCAGATTTAATGTCACTGAGAACCTGAGTTAACAAAAATCGAAGCTCTACCCTTGGGGAAGAGTGTGTGTGTGTGTGTGTGTGTGTGTGTGTGTGTGTGTGTGTAGAAATCTAAATAATAAAGTTTAATATTTGTGTTTGGAAGTAGAAATAGTATTAAGGACAAAAAGAACATGATTTTTTTAAATGCCTGTAATAGAGGTCTTTTATTGCCCTCTTGTGGTTTCAAGCAGTAATTACAATAGTAACCGCACTAAATACTAAGAAAGCAGAAAACTGATTTTTGTGTTTTACATAACTTTAGCAAGTAAACACACACACACAGTCTCAGTTTACAACTTGAAATGGTTTGACTTAAGGATTTTTCAACTTTTGACTCTGGCGCCTTAGACCACTCACCGTCCTAACACCCAGATTTTCAACGGTTGACGGTGCAAAAACAATACAATTTTAATAGAAAACATACTTCAATTTTTTCAATTTTTACCTTAGCTGAGTGAGTGAGTGATACTCAGTGCGGTGCTTTCACAATACCAGGTAGCTGCAGGGAGCCCAGCTCCTGGGCTGTCGCACTGTCCCAAGGGTGAGCAGCTGACACCATAGCTATGGGATTGCACGGGTTAAGTGTATGAAACGCATTTTCAATTTATAGTATTTATAGTATTTTCAAACTAACACGGGGTTATGAGGATGTAATCTCATTGTAAATCAAGGTGTGCACACCCATATATATATATACATATATATAATTATGTTTATTATCTAATTTATATCTGTATATAAATGATGGGAGAAATAGCGCTGCACAGATGATTCTAATCTTGAGTCCCTCGAACTGCTCTCCTATAAGTTCTATTTTCAGTCTTCTGGCTACAAAATGATATTTCTAGGCCCAACCCTCTCATGAGCACCTTAGAGTAGTTAAAATTACATGCTGTCACGTCGGACTTGGGTTTGGTCTCAGTTCTGTCCTTCATGAACCATGAGACCGCTCAGGTCAGTTAACTTCTGTGTTTCCTCCCCTACGAGGTGAGCATAGCAAGTGTTCACTAAAAAGGGCTTTTATGAAGAGCAAATGAACATTTCGCTTCACAGCAAAATGTCTAACACGACATAGACTTCCAGTAGTGCAGGTCTCTTCGTTTTTAATAACAGAATTATTATTTGTTACTATGATTGTTTTTATCTAAGAAGCTAGGTTTATTTGTCACATCCCTCAAAATGGGATACACAAAGAAATCGTGTTAGTTGTAATATGCGCCTGCTACAAAATCAAACACCACAAGGTTGGAAGAGGATCCTCATTTACAGATGAGAAAACTTACAGCCGGGTTGAATCTGTAGGCCAAAGTAAATGGCAACAGGGTCCTGAGTTCGATCCCCAGTACCGCAAAAAAGAATAAACAAAAAAACAAAACAAAACAAAGTAAATGGCAAGTTGCAGTACACCGGCTGTGCCCCCTCGGGCCCTCACACGGCCACGTGATGGCGCTCAGCTGCAGACTGGCTGTCTTGCCCAGCCCTCGCATCAAGCAGCCCCAAATTATGTTCCAGGATGATGAAGCAGCGCTATTACCAACGAAGGCGTTTTCTTCCAAGAGGAGGAAGTTCAGCATTTAAAGAGATTAAATAGAGATGTATCCTCTTTTAAAAATAAAGAAAGATACTTTAAGCCCGCACTGAAGAGGTTTATCACCAGTAAAAATTCAGGTCGGGAGGTAAACTATGTGTGAAGAAAATAAAAGGAAAAATCTGAATGAATCTTAATAAAAAATAAGCAACTTCTTAAACCTGCTGCTCCTCGGATCCCACGCACAAACTCCACATCCGCATACCCACATTTCAGTCATTGCTCTGCGGAGATGAAATCAGTTCTAACAGTCTGTAGTCTGTGCTTATTACCTTTTACTCTTCCCTGATGCATCCATGAGAATTTTGTTTTCTGTCTTCTATTGAATCTCACTCCTTCCTGGACTTCAAAAGACAAATTCAGAGCACTTTAGTTTTGGTTCTGCCCTATGTTTGAGAACAAGAACAGAGTTAGAAAAAAACTATTTCACCCAATAAAGGCATCCAGTAAAGAAGCTGGGAGCAAAAGGTGAGAAGAAAAATCATTTTCCTGTTTTCAGTCCAGGTGAGATTTTGCGTGGTAGTGAAAGCTGAAAGTCTTGGAGTGGCTGCAGATTGTAAGAGGTGTAAAAATTGGGGAGCACTGAGGGAAAGGATGGTGAGAAGATTCAAGTGACTTTCGATCTCTGCCAAATGTTTCGAGAAAAGATCTGCATCGTTTTTAATTACTTTGATATTGAACTGGGATTGTGGCAGTAGGAGGAGCAGAGGACTTGGGGCAGCTGAGTGCTCGGGCTGATCCGAGTTGCAGGAAGACTCTCAGGAGTAGCCAGGGCTCACCCGTGCTGGCAGGCGCAGTGCTTATCTCTTTTGCTCCACCCTGCTCCAAGCAGAACCTGTCAAACAAAGCATTTTCAATATACTGAAAACTGGAGCATGTATGTTTCCTCACCACTTTAAAGCATGTAATATATAAGCCAGACCTCTTGTATGTCTGCTGCTCTTTACAATGTTTAAATGTCATTTTTCATCCCTCTAGCACTGTATGACATTCCTGGAAAGCAATGAAGGCCATTGTCACCATTTTACAGGATGAGAGAAAGGACACTCACAGAAGCCACCTGGCTTGCACAATGTCACATGGTCAGCACGCAGCACAGCCAGCTTGAATCTCATTTTTCACTGCAACCCACAATATTTGCCATCACCCTGCTCTACTGCTCAGAGGACTTCAAGCCCTTCTTTGTAGCAAACTAGAGGCAAAGACATTAAGCTGAAAGCTTGGAGACCTTGTTTCTAGTCCCTGACTGTTAGATTCTCTTATTTTTTTCCTTCTTTCCTTTCCCCCCCTCCCCTCCCTAGTTGTGCTTCCCAGTTAAACATTTTCTTCCCATTTCACAATGTTTATTATACATTTTAGTCCTTATTTGCATTTTTGGTTTCTCACACCAGGAAAACCATGTGATATTTGAATATGTATGTCTGATTATTTCACTTAGGAGAGTGGTCTCAAGTGCATTCATTTACCTAGAAATGTCTCAAATTTATCCTTCTTTATGGCAGAGTAGTACTCCATTGTGTAAAAAAAATTACATCTCTTTATCCATTCATCTGTCAATGGGGATTTAGGCTATTTTCAAGATTTAGCTACTATGAAGAGTCTTACTTTTGTGAGTTTGATTTTTTTTTAGTTCTTTATATATTCCAGATATTAGCCCTTTGTCTGAAGAACAACTGGCAAAATATTTTCCACTCTGTGTGTTGTCTTCACTCTGTTGGTGGTTCCTTTTGCTGTGTTAAAGTGTTTTACTAAGATGAGACCCCATGTTGTTGATTCTTTGTAGTATTTCCTTTGTGGTTGGGGTTTTGTTCCTAAGGCTTTGCCTATACTGATGTATTCAAGAGTTCTACCTATTCTATCTTCCAGCACATTTAGTGTTTCTATTCTAATATTTAGATCTTTGATCCACTTTGATTTTAGTTTAGTGCATGGTGATAGACATGTGTCTAATTTTAGTCTTTGGCATATGGAAAGCCAGTTTTTCCAACACCCTTTATTAAAGAGGCTGTCTTTTTTCTAGTGAAGTTGTTTACACCCCTTGTCAAAGATAATGTGGCTGAGTGTATTTCCAGTGGTTTCTGCATCTTCTAGTCTGTTCCAGTGATCCCTGGGTCTGCTTTTTACTAGTAGCATGCTGTTTTATGACAGTAAATTCATAGTATAATTTAAATTCAGGGATTGTGGTGCTTCCTGCTTTGCCTTTTTTGCTCAGAAGTCCTTTTGCTATTCTAGGTCTCTTCTGGTTTCAAATGAATTTTAGGACAGATTTCTATAGTTCTGTGAGCTATGCCATTGGTATTTTGGCTGAGGTTGCATTAAATCTAGAAGTATGGCCATTTTCATTGTATTAGTTCTTACTAGGCAAACAAAGGGTATATATTTTCATTTCTAATACCTTCTAATATCTTTCTAATATCTCCTTTGATCTCCTTTTTCAGAGTAATGTATTTTCAGTGTAAAGGTTTTTACTTCCTTCATTAGATTGATTCCTAAGTTCTTCATTTAGGTTTTGATGCTGTTGTGAAAGATGTGGTTTCCCTTATTTCTCTGTGAGTTTGTTGCTTATATACAGGAACGCTATTGAGTTTTGAGTGTTGACTCTATCCAGCTACACTAGCGAGTTTTGTTATTACATCTAGAATGTTTGGAGGAATTTTGGGGGTCTCTAAGTAGGGTATGATGTCATCTACATATCATCAGGCTCTGTCACAGTGCATGAGGTCACAAGGGCTAAGCTCCAATGGCATAGCACACATGGCCCGAGGCCTTGGGAACCAAGACAACCAGCTGTCAGCCTGCCTTGCTGTGGGTCTCTGGCCAACCTCAAAACCTCAGTCAGAATACCAATAGCTCACCTCACAGAACTATAGAACTCTATCCTAAAATTCATTTGAAACTAGAAACCAAAACCCAAAACCCAAACTAAAACCAACTGATTGTAATTTAACTTCTTCCATTCCTATTCTTATTCCTTTTATTTCTTTCTCTTGTCTAATTGCTCTGGCTAATGTTTCCAGAACTATACTGAATAGAAGTGGTGATAGTGGACATCTTTGTACTGTTCATGATTTCAAAATAAAAGCTTTTAGGTTTTGACTATGTAGTATGATGTTGCCCATTAGTTTGTTAGAGGTAGCTTTTATCAGATTGAGATAAAGAGCATCTATTCCTATTTTCTGTAGGGATTTTATCATGAATGGGTACTGGACACTGTCACACGCTTTTTCTGTGTTGATTGAGATGATCATATGGTTTTTGTCCTTGGTTCCATTAATAGGATATATTGCAGTTATTGATTTGCATATGTTGAACCATCCCTGAACCCTTGAGATAAATCCTACTTGGTCATGGTGCATAATCTTCTGATAATTTGCAGCATTCTGTTTGCCAGTATCTTATTGAGGATTTTTGCATCTATGTTCATTAGGGAGATTGCTGGTGGCTCTCTTTTTTGGTTGGCTTTTTCTCTGGTTTGGATACCAGGGTAATGTTTGCTTCCAATAATACATTAGGCAGTATTGCTTCCCTTTCAATTTGATTAGAGTTTGAGGAGTTGTGGCATTAAATCTTTTCTAAAGTTTTTGTAGAATTCATTAGTGAATCCAACAGGACCTGGGCTTTTGTTTGTTGATAGATTTTTTATTATATCTTCAATTTCATTGATTGTTATTGGATTAGTTAGAATTTTTATATCTTGTTTATTCAGCTTTGGTAATTCATGTGTATCTAGCAATCTGTCCATTTCTTCTGTGTTATCTAGTTTATTATAATACAAGTTCTTAAAATAGGTATTAATGATCTTCTGAATTTCTGCAGGCTCTGTCGTGATTTTACCCTTTTCATTCCTAATTACATGGATTTGAGTCTTTTGTTTCTTTTTTGTGATATGGTTGTGTAAGGCCTTGTCAATTTTATTTAATTTTTCAAAGAACAAAGCCCTCAATTCATTCATTAACTGTATTGTTTTCATAGTCTCAACTGCATTAATTTCTGCTCTAATATTTATAATTTCCTCTCATGTAAACGTGGGGCTTCACTTTCTCTTCTTTTTCTAGTAGTTGAGATTCAACATTATTTATCTGAGCTCATTCTGTTTCTATGATGTGGGACTTTACCACTATAAATTTCCCTTATAATACTGCTTTCATTATGTCCCATAAGCTCTGGTATGTTGTATTGGATTTGTCATTTAATTATAGAAACTACCTGGTTTCTTCTTTAATTTCATCTCTGACCCTGTTCAGAAGAGTATTATTTTTCTTGCGTTTATGCAATTTTTATGGTTTCTTTTGCTACTGATTTCCAATTTCATTTTGCAATGTTCTGATGATATATTGGGATAATTTCAATTACTTTGCATTTACTTAAGCTTGTTCTGTAAGCTACCGTATAGTCTATTTTGAAGAACATCCTGTGTGTAGCTGATAAGAATGTTTATTCTGAAGTTGTGAGGTGGAACACATAGATATCTATGTGTTCAAGTCCATTTGTTCAAAAATTTGTTTCAGGTCTGATATTACTTTGTTGAATTTCTGTCTAATTGATCTGTCTGTTTGTGGCAGTTGGGTACTAAGGGTCCCCATTACAACTGTTTTAGTGCTTATTTGATTTTTCATGTCTGTTAACATTTTTTATCTAGTTGGTTGTGCTGGTATTTGGGTATACATATGTATGATCGTCATGTGCTCCTCTTGGGCTGTTGCCTTAGCAAGTATGTATTGACCTACTCCCCTACTCCAGTTCTTAGAGAACCTGTGTTCTTCAAAACTGCTTTGTGTTGTCTGATAAGTGAGGTTTTATATGGTTCCTCTACGGAATTTTGTCTTGACTATAAGCGGCTACAATCACTTCTCTTTTGAATGTAACCAGAATCTTCTTTCCCCACTACCTTGTGTCCTTTTGTCTAAGCCTACTCCCACTCAGTGCCTGGACCTCCTGGCCTAAATTGTTGGTGTGTCACCATCTGTCTTCCTTTTCCACCATGCCAAAGCGTGATACACTTGTTTATTCAGTTCCCACTTATTAACATACAGGGAAATAAGCGTCAAGCAGTAGAACTTGATGGTGTGTGTGTATGTGTGTGTGTGTGTGTGTGTGTGTGTGTGTGTGTGTGTGTGTAAATAAAAGCTTGGGAAATTTAGGTGAGAGAAGAAACAACCACAAAACATCCGTTGAGACAAGCTTTGGGCTTCTTGCTAGCTTGTGACTATATGTCTGAAACCACACTAAGCAAGTGATATGGGTCTGGGCACTTAAAGTCAACAGCCCCTTGTCAAGCCAAAGGTGGGACACACTCACCTTACCCTGGGAGATGAAGCCCAGCTTTCACTGGGGAGAATGCCATGTTTAAGTCACAGCAGAGGAAAAACAAAGTCCACCTGCACAGTTGATGGGCACCAACATGGGCCTTCTCACACAGAGGCCAGGAGAACTCTCAATAGTGGGTTTCTTCACAGCTCAGACAGAGCCCTGGTGTCTGAGCCATCAGGGTGATTCCATAGCCCCTATACACAGAAACTGAGAGTCAGAACTTACCTAGGGTCAGACAACTCCAAAAGCCCATGTTCCTAATCTCCTGTCCTCCTATAAAACCTAGGTGCTTACTCTTGGGAAACCCAACAATCCTGGGAATGCTCCATGTCAGTAACTACTACGGAGGACTGCTGTGGCCAAATTCGCTTCCTTCTCGACTTTCTAATAAAAACTCTCAGAATAGCGTATGTAGAAATGGCCTCAGAAAGCCAACCTAAGTTCTCCCTAAAGTACTGTGCAGAGAGAAAGGAAATGGAAGGGAGGAAGGAAGACAGGAAGGAAGGAAGCCAAGAAGGAAGTAAAGAAGGAAGGAAGGAAGGAGGGAAGGAGGGAGGAAAGGAAGGAGGGAAAAGTGAAAGGAAAAGAGGAAGGGAGAAGGGTGAGTTATGGAGGGAAAATGGAAGCAGAGTTGTCACTAAGTGACAGAAATGTTGAACCAGCTAAATTAAAGAGATGCTTTATTTAGTGCTTCTTCTAAGTCTTTGATATGGAAAGAAATATTAAATCCCCTAAATATGGAAATAAATTCCTAAATGCATTGGACCATATGTGTCTCTGTGTCCCTTCTATGGAGAAACTCACAAGTGTCCTGTTCCATGAAGCACAATTTGGGATGTGCTGATAGAGTTCCATGGTCTCGAGATCCTACTTGCGGACATTGTTCAGAAAGCTGAAATGACGAGGTCTTTCAGTGTGCCTTTTTTATTTTGATTTTAGTTATGCTAAAAATTAAACCCATGGCTTCACACACATTAGGGAAGCACTCCGCTTCTGAACAATTTCCCCTGCCCCTAATGGCCTGTGATCCATCTGTTCTCACCTTAAAGATCAATATTCTACGTATTCCACTATGCTGCCCTGGTCCAGAACAAGTGTAATCTTGGTCTACAAAACTCAAAGACAACTCAAGTTGTAGGGTGCCTGAGATTACGTATGTCTTACTGAAAACTGAGCTTCTGGTCACTTTAAAAGAAAAAACATTAGTTATTTAACAGTTTATTTGAGCAAAGAATGACCCATGTATTGAGCAACACTGAAAGCTGGGTTCAGAGGGCTCTGGCCCGGAGCATAAGCAGTAAGTTTTTTACAGCAAAACAAAAGCAAAATAGAGAAATTACCCGATTGAGTCCAAGTGGGTGTTGGCTTCATTTGAATATGATCTATGGGAGAGTCTCTAATTAGAAGTTAGCTGGCAGTTTCTGATTGGTTAAATGTAAGCTTCATTGTACTGTGCACATTGAATTATGTTTTGATTTGCTTGCGTGGGTGCTCCAGGTACAGAGGCAATCCCAGGTAAGGGCTTCCTTCTTATTTGCTTTAACAGAGATATTTGTTTAATGAGTAGGTACTGCACACCAACAGTGTCAAATTTCCTTACTGACTTTTTCACACTGACCTTGGGATTATTATAATTTTCATGTTAAAGTCTTGAAAGTCAGAAAGACATAGTACAGTAACGTCACAATTTCACAGAGCTGGTACATATTAGAGTCAAAACTCAAAACCAGATCAGTCTGACCTCAATATTTATATTCTACTTATATTGGAAGCCAACTCAGATTTCCCATATTCTTATAGGAATATCTGTTTATTCGTTTATCTTTTGAAAGTGCAGAATCCAATTCATTAGATTTAGAGTCTAAGATTCTATATTTCTAACAGCTACCAGGAGAACCTAGTTCTACTCTTCCACAGATTTAACAAAGTACTAGCTCACACTTGCAAGTAAAAGAGATTTAAAAGGAAACCTAGGTAATTAGAAATAGAAACCCCAGTGATTAACTTTGCACGGCCAAAGTAACCCCTGAGCTAAAGCTAGCCCCAGAGTCGGGCTAGTAATGCATTCTTGTAAGCAGCACTCTGGGCAGCTGAGACAGGAGGATCACAAGTTTGAGTACCTCTTGGGCAACTTTGTGACTTAGCAGGAGTTTGTGTCAAAATAAAAAATGGAAAGAACTAGGGATGTAACTCATTGTGAAATCTTTGAGTTTAATTACCCATACCACAAAAGAAGGAAGAAAATGATGTGGAAGAAAAGTAGAAACAAGAAGTCCAGATATTACAAAGTGCTCCCCGTGAAACTAAGCAGAGATTGATAACTATACCACTACTTTAAGCTAAATCCAGCCACAATTCCATTGCATCCTATTCCAGGTAAGGTGGGGGAGGGAGAGAAGGAGGGAGAGAAAGAGACAGAGACAGACAGAGGGCCAAAGCATGGAGGGGGGAACTGGAACAAAATACCTTGTGACACTTTCCTTTCATCATATGATCTCTTATTTTTTCAGTGCTGATTGGGCAAACCCAAAAGGAGAGCAGAGGTAAGGAAGTCTACAGACAGAATCCAGCTTGACCATCTTCAATAAGCAAAGAGGGGGGAATGTCAAGGGTGGCTCTGAATGACTAAACAGAAGTTGTCTGATATATTCCTGACTCAGCAGAGACCAAGCTGGTTTGCTCTTCCTCTTTGACCCAGAGACAAACAAATGTCAAGGGGGCAAAAAAGCAGGAGTGGGAAGGGTACTTTTCTATTTTTATACCTACACATTTGACTGATAACTTGACCGCACTCTTATCTGAGAACAAGAAATATACCTTTTACCTTCAAATTACATTTATATTTTCTCAGAGTCCTTGTATAACACCTCTTTTTAATATACAATAGTTCAAAGAATTAGAGCCTATCCAAGTTTTTGCTTGTTTAAAGCATTAACTGTGGGTCATGGAAGTATATTCCTGTAGCCCTAGCACTGGGGAGGTGTAGCCAGGAGTACTGCCATAAATTTGAGGCCAGGCTGGGCTATACATTGAGTTCAAGGCCAACCCAAACTGCAGACTGAGACTTTGTCCTAAGAAACCCTAATAGTCACAGTAATAGTAAAAATAATAATAACAGCTTTAACCATCATTTCTTTGGGGTCCGCTCTGAGTTCCATTCCTCCCATTCTCTTTGTTGTCCACCTATGCAAAACGTTCACCTAGATATGAAGAAGACGTTCATCATTAAGGACTCCAGGCAAGTTTACCATCATTTCCAGTTTTCCTCATCTGCTTGCTTTTCATGATAAGGTCACTCTATTCTGCGAACCACTCCGTGTAGCCAAGTCTAGCTAATTCTATAGTAATAATGCTGCTAACATTTGCATCCTCTCCTGAAATCACATTGAGAAGATCATTTCTCCATCGTGCATTGTTTTGTTGTGATGGGATAATAAAATACTCTCCTGATTATTTCCTTGGCTCTTGTTTATTCTTTCCCTAGTCCAACTTACACAGCCACCACCAGAGGCCAATGTACAGTTCTGATCACATCAATCATATGTTTAAAAACAATCATTCAAGTACCTTGGCAGCCATTGAAGGGAAAGGAACTATGTTACGCATGGACAAGGAGAGGAAGGTCAGCATCGCATCCCTTTGTACTCAGTGAAACATTCTGCTCTCTCTTGTCTGTGCTATTCTGATGGGGCGAGTCACACACCTGTCTTCCTGTGCTTCTATTTCTAAATTTTGGAATTGGATGTAGTACAAGAAAGAGGAAAAGGAGAGGTGATGAATGGGAGTAGAAGAGGATACCAGAGAGAACTAGTAGACCAAATTGGCCCAAAATAATTGCTACTTACCATTATGGAAATTGAAGGGATGGTGGTCACGTTAAAGAGTGAGGGTATCGAAGTGTAGCTGATATGGCACGTTCTCCACTGACCAGTCTTCCCCATGACATACCATGCTTGGGGGCTTGAAAGCCCGGGTGAAGAAGTGCCCAAACTCTAACAATCTCAATCTGAATGGAAACCAGAATCAAAGATCTCAGTGTAGTAGATAGTCTTTAAACTATTAAAAAATAGAAAAGTGTTTAATTGTTTAATTATTCTAAAAGCTCACAAAACTCCATAGAAATAGTATTTTTACTCCTAGAAGTAAACATAATTAGAAGGACCTGGTAATGCATGTACTGAACATCAGTTCTGAAGAAGAGGATGAAGCTAGAGATTAAGATAACAAAAGTAGTGTGGAAGATGAGCAGGTCCACCGAGACTGAAGCAGAGGAGGGTGGTGGGGACAAGGTGAAGTACGCTCAGCTTTGGGAGGTGTGGTGGAGTGACCACTGCTGGTCAACTTGTAACTCCCAGTGGAACTGAACCAGCATGGTGCTGGGTGTGGGGGGCCCCTGGGGACTGTTGCCAGCAGTGTAGGAGGCAGAACTGGAGAAGGAGAATGGAGGCTGCTGGGGGCTGATAGAAGCTGTTGGCAGCTGTTAGAAGCTGTAAGGAGCTGTTGGTTCTCCTGGAGGAGCTTGTCATGCTGGCTTTCCCGACAAACTAGGATGTTCTCATCGTCCAATGAGTTCAGGACCCTGTTGCCACTGAGAATGGCTGCAGTTCACTTTGGGGGAGCTCTGGTCCTCACTTTGAGCATCGCTTCCTGCCTCCAGAGGGGAAGATGGTGCGTTGCCCGTCTCCTGGAGAAACTTGTCATGTTGGCTTTCTTGGTGGGAATTTGGCTGTCCTGATCATCAGAGGGGCTCAGGACCTCACTGTTGCTGAGGATGACTGTGGTACTTTTCAGGGGAGCTCTGGTTCTTATTTGAGCATCACTTCCTGGCTCCAGTGCAGACCCCTCAGCCTGCTGGCACAGATACTTCATCCCGCTGGCTCAGACTTTCTGGATTCCACCACTGACCTTTCGGTCTTCCCAGCACAGATGCACAAAACAGGCCTGTGTAAGATATTGTCATGCTCTCTAGGCCTACAGCTGGACTCATCGGAGGTACTGTTATGGGCTCTAGGTCTTCAGCTGGACTCATGCAGGACATTGGCATGGGATCCAGGCTCACAGCTGGATCCTCCACTCTTTAGTGTGTGGACAGATTTCCTGCACTCTCTTTATGTATGTGATTCTTTGGGTGACTACTATAAATAATCTTATAAAATATGTGTCCTGTATTATATTGTTCCCCTTGAAAAAGCCCCAAATTATGATAGGAGAAGAGAAAGGGGGCAATTCTCTCATATTCAAGGATAGAATCTAAAGATGGATAATATGACAGTGATAGTGGGGAGTGAGAATGGAAGAAAAAGAAGAAAGTCTATGAGAGGTGAAGGAAAAAAGATGATAAGAATAAGAGAGAGAAAGATATAACAATTCTTCCACACCTTAACTCCCTAATGCTATTAATTTTTATCATTATTTCTATAGAGAGTAATATGTAACATTTTCAGGAAGTATGTGTTATGTGTTCATATTGTTGTCATGCAAAAGAAGCTTTGTTAACATGTTAATAAAGAGCAGTACATGTGGAGAAAATTTTTCACTGATTCCACTGTCAAATTCCATAAATATTTATTTGGCTTTTTAAGTTTTTTCTTAGTTGTGATTATGAATCAATTAAAACGTGACTTACTTTACATAGGCTTTACATAGTCCATCTCATTCATAATGTGTGAAAATTAGTTTTGCAGCAACTGGAATAAATGTTGCTATAGTGTGAAAAGCAGCAGTTGTCCTTTTGAATGAAAACTTGATCATTTTTATAGGAACCACAATCAAACATCTTAATGTAGTAGATATTCTTTAAAATATTAGAAAATAGAAAATCATTTGTTTAACGACTGTAAAAGCTCATAAAAAGGAAAAAGATCCTTAGTCTGAAGGTTTTTACCTGCCTGTTGGCTTATCTGGGGACAGTTTTAAACAATGTTCTAAGTTTATGTATATGTTTCTTTTATCACAGGAACAGTTTCAAAAAATACCAGTAAAATAATTAAAATTTTGTTTGGCCACATAGTTAATGATAGTTAATATTCTGTATGGTAATATATACACCATGTGTTAAATTCCTCCTACATTGCTCCATGAAACCTGAACTCATTAATTTTTTGTGAAACCATGCTTTAAAGAAAGCTGTAGCATTTTTAAAAATTTTTTTTATTTAAATATTGTCTTATGCTTCTCAGGTAGCTGGGCATTCCACCACCCAACTGCTGTCATCCAAGATGTCATGAGGGTGATGACCAGCAACACTGCACCCCAGAGACTAGGCAGTCCTTAGCATCTCTTTAATGATTCCAGAAAGTTATGGCTAAAGATTTGTGGTGTATCTGTCGAACAATATCAATAATCTCCTCAAAAGTCACATTTCAACTGTGCCTAACTTTGGAATAGAAAAAAAAAGCAGTAAAGATTTTGTCAAAATCTAACACAAGAAGACTGTATGGCATAATCCTCCACCTAACTCTAGACTGTTTCCACGCTATGAGCACAGAATCATCTTTTTTTTTTTTTTCTTTTTTTTTTCTTTTTTCCGGTACCGGGGATCGAACTCAGGACTTTGCGCTTGCCAGGCGAGCGCTTATGCCACTGAGCTATACCCCCAGCTCACAGAATCATCTACAGAAAGGATAACCACATTTCCTTACCCGGGTCACTATTAGCTCACCAGTGGGTTGCACCGGTCCACAGGACTGGTCAGTAAAGATATAACATTCTTAAAAAGAAAACATAATTCAGGTTTTCTCTCATTTGTATGACTGTTTTCTGCTTCATTTATGTTATAAAAAGTGTTTTTCAAACCCAGTCAATGCAGAGAAGGTGAGAATTTGTTATTTAAAAAATGAAAACAATACAGTAAATTTTGATTCTATCTGCTTTGGGAATGGGAATGCAAAACCCCATTCCATCCCATTTAGAGTAGGTGTTGGCTGGACAGTTTATGGGTAGGACTGACTTTATCCACCACCCAGATTGGCCCCAGCAGTTTAAGCCTATCTGCATTATATCTCATGGTACCCTGACTGTATGAGGTAGCAGTCAGCGTGTGACACTCCCTTGGCTACAGTAAAGTAGTAGGGGAATGAGAGGGCACATATCTGGGGCAAGTCCAGGGCAGAGCAGGATTCTTTACAATTAAGAACAAAAGGAAGCTGTCATCTTCTAGATTATGGCACTAATGAACTGGAGACTTAGAACCTCTGCCATTACGTGGAAAACACAAGAGAAACTCAAAAGTAAATGGCAACAAAGTCCTGAAAGAGTTATTTCTGAGGCCCAGCTTATTTCTGGGATTTTCAGATATGTGAGCCAATAGACCTGATGTCTTATTTTAGCCAGTTTGAGATGGACCCAGTAGCCCAAAAACCCTACTTGAAAATAAATTTCAAACACAAAACGTGATAAATATCTTCTTGTTCCTTTCTGTGCATCACCACTCTGCAACCCAGCATTGTCTGGTTGAACACCTCATGGTGACAGAAATATTCCGTACCTACCATGTCCAGTGAGCTTGATGTATCTACCAAACTCTTGAAATATGACTAGAGTGGTGCAGGAATTTAATTTTTAGTGTAACTAAAGCAATTTTAATGTAAATGTCCACATGTGGTAGCGAATACAGTATTGGACAGTACATTTTAACCTAAAGAAATTTTCCTTAAATATAACTTAGTCTTTCCACATTCCTTTTCTTGCATTGCCATTTTCACCTGGAGTAGCTTAGTCTCGCTATCCTTATAAATTGTCTTACTTTTCTTTCATTGCTGAGACAAAATACCCAATGCCCAAAATTAAGGAGGGGAAATGTTTATTTAGCTCACAGTTTATGGAGGTTTTGGTCCATAATCAGCTGGCTCCATGGCAAGGTGGCATGGCACAGGGGCAAAAGTTCATGGCAGCAGAAGATGGCAAAAGCAACAAGAGCAAAACAGGGAAGAACAAGCCTGTCTTCCTCCCTTATATGGTAAGCAGCTTATCTGCCCTGGGGTGGATGTAGCACTCACACTATCTCCATGCCCTCCTCTTGCACAGGCTCAGAATTTTTACAAAGTGAAGACCCCAGCCCTCTGCTGAGTCACTTAGTTAAACTTCTAAACTTCTCAAATTTACGCAATGAACAACATCATAGAGCAGGGAGGTCATGTCCTCTCTACCCTAGGATGTAGAACTGCTGAGTTACTTGGTTAAGTGTGTAGACTTCTCAAATTGACATAATGTACCAACCATAGCATAAATTAGACCTAAATGGCTCCTGTTCCAAGAAGTTTTTGTGCATCACACTATTCAGAACTGTGAACTTCCCCAGTGCTTTACTTTTATGTTTTTATTCCCTGGTAATCATAAATAGTGTAAAAAGATATCAAGAAATATTTAGCCTTTAGAATGGATAAACATGTGCATATTTAATGTTCTAGGAAGTAGGATAAATACTGATAATTCCTAACTCAATTCTCAGACGTGCCCCTTTCTTCCAAGTCATGCAATTGTTAGTGTTTTCCTTTGACACAAAAAGACCAATGCTGTTCTTCCATCTCTTTTCCTTAGGTCCACTGTACATACTACTTTCATAATAATGTGCTCAAGTATCTGTAAGATCAGCCTCACACCCACTCAAATAAATGCAGAGCAATTTACCTGTCATCTAAATAGAATCAAGACCTTTAAAGGGCATTAAAGCTTTTCTGGTCAGCAAAATTTCAAATACTTGCAAGCCTATAGTCTTACAGTAGCTAAACTCAACTCTTCACTATCTCTGACCCCAGCCCATAAAGTTTAATAGTTCTTCAACTATCAGGTCAAATGCCATTTTCTTAATTCCAGATAAATAGGGATGCCTTGGGGTGAGTTTCTTTCTTAATAGCAACAATGCTGTAAATGCACCTCAACAAGTTGAAGAACTAAAAATACTTATTATGGAAGAGAAAATAATGATTTGAAGAGCTGTGATGAAAAAATGGACTGTACTCATTGTCCAAGGCCAAAAATAGCAACCACAGGGAATATTTGGGAATTAGAAGGAAACACTTCAAACCAAAGCAACAAGAGATATCCCACCAGTCAAAGCTGTCCAAAAAAATTTTAAACTATCATCTTAATCCATTTTCAGTGCCAAAGAAAGCCTTCAAAATAAGCATTACCTCTCTTAACAGATAAGAAAACTAAGGCTAGGAGAGCTTAAATAACTTGTTCCAAATATTGTACCTAATAACTTGGCTGGGGCAGCATACAAACTTAGTTCCATCTGACTTCAGAGTCACCTGGAAAGTTATCTAGTGAATCACTTTCCTAAGAAGTATAAAAGCATAGTCTGAATGTAGTTTGGAGACCAAGAGGATGAGGCCTACACAGCTGATGAAGAGTGGAATGAACACATCTCTGAACACAGTTACTACCCTGAGATTTTCTCGTTCCCAATCTCATGGATTGTATATTTTTGAGCAGTTTTAGAATAAGCAGAGAGATGAGTTGAATAGGACATATAAAATGGAAGCAGCAAGATGAGCAAAAGTGAACACTATGAAATCTCCCATGAATTCATCATGTTCTGCCATACATTAAACTCTCTACATTTCATTCGCTTTAGGAAGTGGAAAGGCAAAGTCAACAGCCATGTTTTGCAGACACGGAAACCAACCCTCAGAGAGATGCTAATGGCTCACACTATCCTCAGGCTCACACCACTAGCCCACTGACAGTCTTCCTGCTGATGACAAAGACCTCTGATCACTAGATCTGTAAAACATCTCCCCGCCATCTTCCTCAATCTCTGCATAGTAGCCACCATAGCAGAACAGTTCCTCCCTTCCCTAAGTCCTCTTTCCTTGTTTTCTTTGACGCCTAAATATCATCTTTCTCCATTTTCTTTTCCTTTAGACAGCACTTTCAAAACACCTCCTGCAGGCCCTTCTCAGTTTGTGCGGTCCTCAAGCACCTTCCTGTGTCCTATTCTCTTCTAATTCTACCCACTAGTTTGGGGGAGTCTCGTCTGCCTCACTTTCCAGTTGTACAGTGATGAGCTCAAACCCATATCTCAAGTAAAATCTTCTCTTTTGAGTTTCAGGTTTCTATCCAGTCATTGGAAGCAGTTAATTACTAATCATCTCCAGTTGAGATACTTCTAGAGCATCTTAAATTCCACCTGCCTATACTTAACCCATAATCTCTCCTCTGCTCTGAACTCTCTTTATCCTGTATTTGCAATGCTGAAAAATTTCTCACAACCACTCTTCCACCCACATTTGACTTCTCCTTTGCCTTCAAACTAAAAATTCACCTTTCACCAAGACTTGTCCACATGACTGTCTAAATGTTCTCAAGGAAAGTGACAGTGCTTCATAGAAGTTATTTGGTAATTTTATGGAAGATTTCTTTACTAGTGCTGTCATATCCATATTAAAACACATATTATATTATCTTAACTTATTTAAATCATAGTTAAAATTTGACAGATTTTGAAATTGTATGTGTTAGTAGGATATATAAGCTAATTTTAGCAGGTTAAAAGTCATAGTGCGAAATATGTGCTGACACTGTACTATTGAGGCTGAAAAGCATTTAAAATTTACACTCATCTATATTATCACTAGTTCTAACCCCGCCTTAAATCACCACCATCGTGGATACTGGTATGATAACAATATAATTATTACCAAAGTAGCAATCACTTAAATGTTCTATTTACTTTTGCTCTTGGCTTGTTGCAGCAAAGGCAAGTATTTAATTAAGTCATCTGTGGAGGCTGGATGCAGAGACAAGCAAGTTTACTGGGGGCCAGTGGTGGGCACCCAGTACTTGACTGAGCACTGACCTCGAAGGACAAGAGGAGAGAACAGATATACAGTTCTAGTTCTAGTTCCAGTTCCAGTTCTAAAGGGGGAGGGGTTCTGAGATGCTTTAGTGCAGCTACAGAAAGACTACAAAGCATGAGCTTAGCTTGTGACAAAGGAACAAAGGTGTTTGACCTTTTACATAGGGGACAAGCAGCCTTATGACAGAGCATGGGGTGGTCTAGGGTTAGGTAACTATGACAACAATTGCAAGAAACAAACTTAAAGAAACAGAAATTTAAGCTTTAAATGGCACTAGAACACCAAATGGTGTTGGTTTAGTTCTCTTTCCCATATCATTCCCCCTTCAGGGAAACTCTCCTCTTATTAAACTGGTGAGCTGTCCTTACATTTATCTACAGAGGATGATACCCAGGATTTTCTGCCAATACCAGAAATTGTACCTGCTCCAGGATAGCTCAAATTTTCCCTATCAGCTTTTGAGTAGGCAGGGCCTGGTCACCAGTGAGGCTGTACAGGTCACTGAGGGCCCAGCAGACTTGTCAAGAAAGAAGTGAGCCGGGGATTCCAACTGTACCTCTGGGCACACCACCCTTGGGAATTTTGCTGGTGTTCTGCTCTCTTGCTGAGGCGCTCATGGACCCTGGCTAAAGTCTCTTTGATGATTACTGACTCACTGGCCTAAAAACAGCATTTTTAAATAAACTCCCAGTGGGGTGCCTGTCAACTCCCTTTTGAAGATGTAGCAGGGAGACATTAGGCTTGACTAAAAGGCACCAAATCCTTGGACAAGGCTTTAAAGCTCAGTTGACTTACTAACAAATATTTTTACTTTAGTAGATAATATTTACAATTTAAAGATTTTTCTTCATAAACATGGTGGTCTGATTTTACTCAGATTAATTTTAGTTTTTCATCTATGAAAAATACTATCAACCCTTTTTTTTTACCCTTGAAGTCTGATGCCAGTTACTAAACATCTGGGGGGTCTACCAATGATTTTTATGATGCAGAAAAGATGCTTCAATAATTTCAAAGGAAAATGTTTTTGATGCACAATATGTCATGGTATCGATTCTCAGTATAGGCAGTTATCTCTGACTTGTGCCAAATTTTTAGGAACAATAAACACACACGCACACCCAGACACACTCTTCTTTAGTTACACACATAAGACCAGAAGTTACTTGCACAAAACTATGGAACCAAAGAAATTTGGGAGATAAATGTATCGGGCTCAGTGGTATTGTAGTTCTCAAGGCCCAAGTTTTCTACAGAGTGTGGAATCAAGATCATCACTTTAGCATTTTTAACTTTGAAGTGAGGTGAAAACCTTTCTGCATTTGATTGTAAAACTTTTGAATAGGTTTTTTTTTTTTACGGCACCATTAATCATGTAAATGATAAATACTTCACAGGTATCAAAACCAAAAATGTCAGGGCTTAAGCACATTTTTAAAACAAAATATTTACTCAAGTTTATTTGCTGCTTCAGTAATCAGGGCAGAATTGTTATAAGAAAATCCTCATATAATTCTTTAGGAAAATTAAAGACAAAAGGCTTTTTGTCCCTCACCTTTCACTCTATAATGTACATTTTACCTTTAAACCCAAATTATTTTACACTGCTTTGTGAGCTTCAGTAAAGCTCTGCTACAGCAAACTGGATTTTTAAAACAGGTTAGCCAAGGGTCACATCATACCATACCCCTTAAAGATGAGAAGGAGTTTGCTGCTTTGACAAATATAAAAAATGCCAGATGTTGGTTCTGTCCTGTGATGTCCTTACAAATGAAAATGTGTGGCTATACTATGGCTTTATTCTTCTTACATAATTGTACTAGTTAATCTACTAGAATGTTTCTTGTCAGTAAGGCTAGGCAATATCCATCTCAGTTATTTCCTTCTTGTTCAGGAAATAAAGACCTTTTCTGCTTGAGTGATAGAGGGGGGTTTGGGATTCTCAATCATATAGGTCACTAGTACAAAAAGGGACACAAACCATTACAGATTGTGTTTGTCTTTCTCCCTCAGCTACCAGCACTTGGCACAAAGGATAGGGTGCACAGGACCCATGGAAGCTCAGTCCTTGGAGGTGGAGTCTGGCCGCTCTAGAGATGGACGCCACCGGGCTCACTGAGTCCCTGCATAGGGCAGTGGAACAGCAAGCAGTGGGAGGGGATGATCCTCCTCTGGGGCAAAGAGTAGGACTCCTGGTCATGGCTTCTCATAGTGGCCTTTTCCCTTTAAAAGGAGGACTTGCTCAGGGGACTGACATGTACACATCTGGAACCAAGGGGCTTGGACTACATGCAACCAAGAATCAATATAAGGAAACTGGTCAGGGTGGCCAGGCTTGCCTGTAGCCACATTCCAAATGTGCACACTTGCCTGAGGATCTAGACTCCCATGTATTGGCCATCCAGTACCAAATGATGGCCATTCCAGTTCACACAATGTTTTCAGCTTCCCTGGCTTTATCTTTACCACATAATCTTTCTTGAATCTGTCAAAGTCCTAAATCATATGTTCTAATACAATGGGCTTAGAGGGAGTGGCCCCCATAGCAACAATTAGAATTGGATTGTAGAACAAATACCTCAACCTCAGTCCCTCCCAAGCCCACTCTACCAGAAATCCAAACAGTAGCCCCAGACCCAGCAGATTGGAAGCAGCTGTGCTGTCAGTGACTGCGTTTGTCAATTGATCTTCATCAGGGTCTCAGGTCATGTTGACGGCAAAGAAAGGTCCAGGCAGGTCTATTAGGACTTCGATGCTCATGATCATGAAGGCAGAAGGATGGAGGTGGCAGACACCTAAAATTGCAGGGATGGGAGTGGGGGATGGCAACCAGACAAAGGACCACACACAAAACAAAACTCACAGACAAACATGAAAAACAAGTATTTCTACTCCCAGGAAAACAAACCTGACTCTTTTTTTTTGTTTTGTTTTCTTTAAGAAGCAAGATGATGGAATCCCTAACAGGGCTCTTACAGCCTCCCATACCCTGACCCACGTAGGTCAGAACTGTTGGAATCCTTGATGGGGCCTCCACAGCCTCACAAACCCTAAGCCACATGGGTCACGACAAAGGATAAATGACCACTGCATCCAGAGGTTGGGCCCACAAATTTCACAGTTCCAAAGTCCAAGCAAAGAAGGTCCCTGGATGAGCCAAAAGCAAAGCCAAATCTTACCAAGTGTGTTAGGAAGCCTCAATTGTCTCGCTCTGTGGCACTCAATCCCTACCCCTAGCCCGTAGTCTAGGTGACCACCTGAACTCAGCCAAGGCATCAGTGGCCTCCCAGGTCACAGATTCAGGGTCTGGTTGGTGCTTCCTTGAGGGTCTGTCTATGGGGATCTCTTTGGGGCCTCCAAATGTTGTGCCAAAGGTGCTTATTTAATTGAATCACCTGCAGAAGCTGGATGAAGGGTCAAGTAAGTTTATTGGGGGCCAGCGGTGGGTACCCAGTACATGACTGAGCACTGACCGCAAAGGGCTGGAGAAGAGAATACATATACTGTTCTAGTTCCAGGTCCAGTTCTGGGGCTAAGTGTGGGATGCTGATATGATTTAGTGCAGCTACAGAAATACTACAAAGCATGGGCTTAGCTTATGACAAAGGAACAAAGCTGTTGGACATTTTACATAGGGGACAAGTATCAGGTTAGGTGACTATGACAACAATTACAAGAAACAAACTTAAGAAAACAGAAACTTAAGCTTTAATTAGTTTAGTTTTCTTTCCCAGATCAGGTTTATACTCATTTTCAACTATATATTTAAGAATCTGAAAAATGAAATCTGATCATTACACTTCTCTACTCGGAACCCTTTCATACTGATTTTAGAAAAAGTACAAGGAAAAAAATTAAAGAAAAACAATGAGATACTTAAAATAGTGTTATAGTTTGTGTCTAGAAATACTTGTTTATAGCCCCCCAAAGCCTCATGAACTTTTACATAGGACTTTTTCCAAGGTAGCTGAATCAAGAGTTTGTGATTGATTCATGGTTCAATACTAGGATTAAAGGTGGTGGGGTGAAGAGTAGTTAAGGCATTAAGGGTGGGTGATTGCTGGATCAGCCCACAGACTGGATTGACACCATCCTAATCTCAGCAGTCTGGATAAGGTAAAACGGGCAGAAAGAGGCTTGTCTCTCCCTTTCCTAGTTTGCTTCTGCTGTCTTTTGCTTGAATTGTTTCTCCTCTGCAAACCTGTTGGTCAAGCCACCCTGTCTTGGAGCCAGCCAAAATGGACTGAAATCTCTATAAACTGTGAGCTAAAGAAACCTTTCCCCATTAACTTTGGGTATCAGATATTTTGTCTCATCAATGAGAGAAAAGTAACTAAGACAAACAGCATACAGTGTTTTAGATGAGATGACCCTGAATATTTTTCAGTCTTTGTGCATTCTACTTGGTGATACTTTACCTCAAAGTCTTAACATTTGTCATCTATTTATGTCTCTTTACCTGTAAATCTTTGTCTATCTCAAATTTATCTTTTAGGTTTGGGCACAATAAACCTTTCCTATGGAAAGACTTCCAGAGCCTTCCTTTATGTACCAGTAAGCTTCTATTGCAGTAGTGATTACCTTGAGCTGCAGTACCTTGATGAGTTTTCTTTCCTCCCCTGTGAAACCTCAAGTTCCCTGGCAATGTGTGTCAGGCTGTCCAACCTCCTTTTGAGTCTCATAGATAGCGTAGTTCCTGGTGCCTTGTGGGTTAGTACTCTGCAATACTTAAGTAATGAAGGAATGTTAAACAAACACTTGCTCAGTGACCAGGCTCTCATATTTCAGACTAGAACTAGTTCAATGTACTCTTATTACTAGTTTTAGCATTGGATAGAAATGAGTAAAGTCCTCACTGTTTTAATAGTAGATTGACATTGGTGGACTGAAATGTTCACACCTTAGTTTATTTTGCTATTGTTGTTGCTAGATGTTTTTCCTTTTAATAATTTATAAAATAAGGAAAATTACCCTCACTCGACCTACATTTCAGGGTGAGGTAATAATGAGGATTGTGTGAGTTTCCACAAGAGAATGGACCTGAAGACTGGAACCTACTCTTACTAAATTCTTTTGAACTATTGCATTAAGAGACAGAGAAAACAGAAGGATGGAGGTGGTAGACACCTAAAATGTAAAGGAAAAATATTTGGAGTTTGTTTTGTTTTGCTTTGTACTTTAAATTCATGCTCAGGTTCCACATTACTCAGTGTAAACAGCCTGGTGAAGAACGCAGGGGGAGAACAGAGGCACTGGCCAGCATCATCCACTGCTCACCTCCTTGCTGTGTTGGTCTGTGTCAGGGCATGCGCCCAGCCGAGACCTCAGAGAAAGTACCTGTGCTCAAAGATTGAAGGGACAGAAAGAAACATGAGACACTAAACAAAGGACTAAACTAAAAGAGAGAGTGCGAAGCTCAAAGGCAGACTTGCTGGAGATGGGAAGGGAATTGGGGAAGGGCAGAGAGGAATGGAGGGAGGGAATGTAATAGAATTGAATGTGATTCAGATACACTATATACATGTGCCATTTCCCAAAACAAATACAGCTGTGGTGTATCACAAATATACACTAGTAAAAATAAAATTTTTAAAAAAGAAAGCACCTCTTACCCAAGGGTGGTAACCCATCCTTGTAATCACAGAACTCTGGGAGGCTGAGGCAGGAAGATCACAAGTTCAAGCCCAGCCTAGGTGATTTAGCAAAATAAATAGTTAAACATATAGAATATACATATACATGTACATATACAAATTTAAGGCTGAAGATGTAGCTCAGGACAAAGGCCTTGGGTCCAATCTCCAATACCATGGTGGTGGTGGGGAATGAGGAGAGGATGAGAAGGCAGGGGGCAGGGGGCAGGGGGAGAGGAGAGGAGAAGAGAAAAATTTCTTTATCAGAATGTGTAGTCATTACCTCATGCAGCCTTCTTTATGGAAATGCAAAAATTTGGGCACAGAAGAGGCCAAAAGAAGTATTTAAGATCACCCGTCAGCTGTATAACTGGCATGCAAACAGGTCCCCCGTCTACTGCATTTTCTAACCTCTCCCACCACCACCGCCATCCGTGACACTGCCGTGCATTTTTCTTTTCTTTATTACCATCTAATTTACACAGGGAAAATATTAAAGTGTGTTTTATACACAGTTTAAAATTCTCTTTTAACTACGGTAGGTCTTATCAAATGTACAAAAGTTGGTATCAGTAGCTATATTTTTGCTTTAAAATGTCCATTGTCCCTCCAAAACAATCCCTCATCCCCTTTCTCCCAGCTCACCCCTTAGCAACCACTGATCTCTTTCCTGGCCCTACTCTAATTTCGCATTTTTCAGAACATCCAGAAAATGAAGGTCGAACTGTACAGCATGCAGGTTTTGGATCTGGGTCCTATCATTTAAAAGAATGTGACGGTCCCTCCTGCAGTTGCGTGTGTCAGTAGTCCATCCTTGATGGTGCCGAGCAGTATTTTGTGACACAGGTTATCATGGTTTGTTTGTTTTCCCATTTACTACTTTTAAGGGGACCTCTGGATTCTTTTCATTTGAGGGCTACTAGCAGAAAATTCAGTACAAATATCCCAGTGTGGTTGTTGTGAGAATGTAAGCATTGATTTCACTTGGGTACTTGCTCAAGAATGAGACTGCTGGGTTGTACAGTTCAAATATAAGCTACATTTTTTATGACACTTCCCATTGTTTTCCTATTTTACATTTCCTCCAAGTTCTAAGGGTTTCAGTTTCTCTGACTGCTATTGCTTTATGATTTTTATTTCTTTTACTTTTATCCATCTGACAAGTGGGTAGAAACACCTCATTATGACTTTAACTTTTATTCTCCTCATAAAAAAGGGTGCAGAGTATCTTTTCCTATATTTTCCATCTACATTTCTACCTTGATGGAGTATCTGTTCCAAACTTCGCTGTCTTCTAAAAATTAGGTTTTATTTCTATTTAGTTTTTAAATAATTGGTATATTTCAGCTATAGATACTTCCTCAGATGTGAATTTTTCCCATCTTTGGCTTTAAAAAAAACTGTCTTTATGTTTGTGCATCATGTCTTTGGTGTCATATATAGCAAATATTTGTCTAACCTAACAATACAAAGAATTTTCTCTAGAATTTTCTTCCAAAAATTTTAGAGCTGAAGATTTTTATATTAAAGTGTATGACTCACTTGTGGCTGATTTTTGTGCAAAGTTCAAGGGACAGTTCAAGATTTATTCCTTGCTCTTCTTCGTTTTGCGTGTGAATATCCAAATCTTTCCCATCATGTGTTTCTCTACTGGGTTCCTGTGCCCTTTCATTGAAAGTCAATTGCCTATATACGTAGGAATGTGGTCCTGGATTCCATTTTATTTTACCAATATACCTGTTCTTTCTCTGATGTATTACTGTCTATAATGCAGCTTATGAAGTCTTTGAATTTTTGTTGTTGCTTTTGTGGAGTGTGCACAGGGTCTCACTACGTAGTTCAGGCTGGTGCTCCACCCGCCATGGAGCCTTGGCTGATTTGAACTACTGCTGCTCCTCTTACCTCTGCCTCCGGAGTGCTGGGATTACAGACTTGTGCCCCTGTACCCAGCTACACATCTTGGTATCACCTAGGAGGACTCTTTGGACTTTGTTTTTGCTATTGTTGTTGCTGTTTTGAAAATTGAACGGGATCTTCTACTCCTCTCTCTTTCTATTTAAATTGCATGAAAAATGAGTTACTATATGACATAGCAATTCTGCTCCTTACTTTGTCGGTTTCTAAAAGGAAATGATATAATTGTGACCAGAATGAAGTTGAATCACTAGGTTATTTGGGACAAAATCAACTTCTAATACGTGAGCACAATAAATTTCATTTATTTGAGTCCTTTCAGCAAAACAGCACAGTTTCAAGCACATACAATTTGTACATGTTTGTTATAAGCATAAATGCTTTGTGATTTGGGAACATTAGAAGTGATTCAGTTGAATTTCATTTTCCAGTTGCACAAGGAAAGTGCAGAACATAGACACAGAATTGACTTTTATGTGCCAACCCTATATTTTGCAAATTTGCTAAATATACTTTTTAGTTCTAGTGGCATTTTTGCCAACTCTTTTACTTTCTGCACAGCCAGGCACAGCGTCTACAAACAGAGATAGCTTCACAGGTTCCTTTCCAGTCCTCTCGCCTCTGTTTTCTCGCACTACGAGAGCCTTCAGGGTAATATCAAAAAGCAGCAATGAGAGAAAACAAACACCTGTGCCATTTCTGATCGGAGGAGGAAGCTTTCACCTTTCAGCACTAAGCCTGACACTGTTAGCAGTGTTTTGTAGACATTCCGTAACCAGGTAGGGTATTTCTCCTCTATTCTTAGTTTGCTAAGAGCTGCATACCATCCACCAAAAAAAATGTACACACATTTCAGCAACTCGCCACACCAATCAAGGTCTGAAAGCTAATGACCACTATTCTGAGCACCTTTCATCATTGTAGGTAACTTGTATCAAGCTCATTGTGCCTCAATAAATTTAGTATTAAAATATTTGTACAAGTTTTTATCTTCTTCATGTGTACTCTTTGGGGCAGAGTCTATATATGTGTACCTACTATTATAGGTGAAATATAAATGGAGAGAGAATAAATTTAAACTTTGTCAAATGTTTGTGTAAATATTGACTTTTTTCCCTTTTTCATTGTAAAGAGAAAAAAATAGAAACAATGGTACAGAATTTCAAAACAAGATGAGAGGAAATTAACAATGGTTATTATATTGTGCATTGTTATCTTCAAAGCAGTTGCTCAGATTACCAGATATAGGCATGTAAAACCGATCAAACAGTGTAAGCACTAACTGTTCCCTTCGATGAACTAGTAGAAATTAGTAGTATAAATATCTTAGCTGTCTTATGTATATATTTTCTTCAAGAGGGAATGCAAAATTGTGTAGCTGTTTTACAAGGGCCTGGCAGTCTTTATAAGATTCAAATGAGTTATCATATGAACCAACAATTCAATTCCTACGTGTAACTGGTGAAAAATGAAGACATATGTTCACACAAGCCCTCACACAAGGATATTCTTAGCAGTGTTTTCAATAATATCCAAGTAATGGAAACAATCCAAGTGATTATCAACAGATAAATGAGTAAGTAAGATATAGTATATTAACACATTGAAATATTACTCAACAGTGAAAAGGAATGAAGTTCTGATACATACTGCAACACAGAAGACCCTTGAAAGCATTATAAGTGAAAGAAGTTGGACACAAAAAATGTATTTTATAATTAATTTCATAAGAAATGTCTATAACAGGTAACTCTGTAGAGAGAGAAAACAGATAAGCAGTTGCTGGGGTTAGAGGCAAAGGAACTGGGGGAGCTGGCAGCCCCATAGTAACCGGTAATGGGCATGGGTTTAGTTAAGGTTCAGGAAAATTTCTAAAATTGATTATGATACCTCTGTAAATATAGTCAAATCTTGAACTATATCTTTAAAATGGTTAAATTTTATGATACATGAATTACAGTTCAATAAAAGTTTTAGAACAGTTGCTTAGAATCTAGTCCCTCTTCTATAAGCAGAATGAGTTTTCCATAGATCTGGTATTATATATTCTCTAAATATTTAGCTTAATGATTATCAAAACTATCTTATCCTGGAGTTTCTTTTGTTCAGAGTGTCTCAGTTACTTTTCTCCTTGCTTAGACAAAATACCTGATACACACAAGTTAAAGAAGGAAAGGTTTATTTAGCTCACAGTTTGTGGGGATTTCGGTCTGTAATCCTCTGGCCACAGGGCAGAGAGGCATGGCAGACAGGCATCACAGAGGAGAAATTGTTCCTGGCAGTGGAAGGTAGCAAAGCAAGCAAGCAAGGGACCTTCACAGCTCTTTTTCTATCCCTTTTAAACTCCATCCAGGCTTCCAGAACCAGGGCAGTGCTGAACCCGTCAGCAGAATGATTTAGTCATCACCCACCCTGAATCCCAGTGAAAAATTGAGAGTTCCTGATTTAAAGGAAATCATATTCCGAGGTCACTACATAGCCATAATATTGTTATATATGTGTATATGTGTGTGTGTTTGTTTATTTATTTATTTATTTATTTATTTATTTATATGATCTATTTTATCATTAGTTATTGTTGTGACTCTCTTGTGCCTAATTTATAAATTAAACTATATCATAGACAGCCAGGTGGGGTGGTATATAACTGTAATCCCAGCACTTGGGAGGCTGAGGCAGGATGATCATCAAAAGGGTGAGATCAGCTTGGGCTACATAGAGAGTTTAAGGCCAACCTGAACTACATAGCAAGACCCTATCTCAAAAAAGAAAAACTTTAGCATATCTATGTGTGTATTAAAAGTATGTTATATGGTAGGCTTGGTACAATCTGCAGTTTCAGGCACCCACTGGGGGTCTTGGAACATATATTCCGAGACAGAGGAGGGCTACTGCACCAAGTTTCCTGTGTCCTCACTGAATTTCTGTCTGCTCATGCTATAGATTAATCAGAAAATCGTTCTGAAGTCTCTAGCTGTAATTGTTTATTTGTGTCTCTCCTTTCTTGTCTGTCCCTCTTTTGTTCATAGGATTTTAGGATATAGGGCTATTTGCATAAATATATAGAACTAGGTTTTCTTCCCTACTTGACCGCTTTACAGTTATGCAATAACTAGCTTTATCTCTAATAATATCCTTTGTTCTGAATACTACTGACCCTGATATAACATCAAGAGTCCAGGGTTTTATGGTGTGTGTTTGAGGCTGTATCTTTCTGCAGTCCTTTACTCTTATCCTTATTTATTTATTTTCCATGTATTGATGTAGCTAAAATATATATGAATAAGTAAATACATTTACTTTGTAAGCACGTTATTAATGTATATCAGTGGTACACATTTACAGATTCTGCAGGGACATTTTCATACAGACACGCGCTATGCTTCCATCATATCTACCCTCTCTTTTACTCTCCCTTCCCTGAACCTCTTTTCCTCTACCCCTTGGAGGTGATTTATTTATTTATTCTTGATTAATTTCTTTGGTACTCTTTTGATATATATAATCATCACCTTCATCAAAGGGAATTTGTAACTGTGCATGATACATCTCAATTCTTCTTTCTTGCCCATTTTCCTCCCCTCCTTCAACACTTGTCCCTGTATTTACGTAAGTTTTGTTTCTAGTTTTACCTTTTATGGTTTCCTTTTCCCCTGCTTCCCTTCCCCCCCACTCCCATTTTCCCTCCCATTTATTTTAGTTTCTACACTTGAGAAAGCCAGTGTGATGCCCATCTGTCCATGCCTGACTCATTCTGCTTGATGCGCCTTCCATCTATTTTGTTGTAGGCGACAGGATCTCAGCCTTCTTTGTGAGAGAATGATATTCCATTTTGTATATATGGCACATTTTCTTTTTACATTTAAAATGCATTTCAGCTTTTAGGTTGGTTTTTGTTTTTAGATTGTTTCAATTTAATGTATTTATTAATGTCCTCATGTTAAAATCTTCAGTGTTGTTAAATATATTTCTTCAGTTTCTCATCCTTTTTATGTACTTTTAGTCCAATATATATATAGAGAAAGAGAGATACACACTTTTACTTTGTACTTTTAGTCTGATATATTTATATATATATAGACACACACACACACACACACACACACACACACACACACACACATACGTACACACTCCTTTTTCTCCACCCCATGTGCCCAAGTGAGGCAAAGCAAAGTACCACTTCTGCAGTGTTGCCTCCACTCCCAGGCATAGTTCCAGCTGCTAGAAAACAAAGGCATTAAACTCTTAACTGTCTTTCCCACTCACACCAGATCCTTGTCTTGTGCTTCTGCTTCTTTTTCAGGGAGACTCTAGATTCGGCTCCACTGCTGACCCCAATTGTTCATTCAGACTCTTAATAAAAATACCGTGGAACACTCCTTGCATTTATTAACACTGTCTACTTGCCAATCACAATTGTAAGCAAAAGGTATTTGAGGATAAATCACCCATTACTCATGCCTGAGAAGGTTGAAGCTTAATAGAGGCGGCAATTATGTAAACAATAACCTGTGATTCAGTACCATCCATAGAATAATAGAGGTGTGTGCAGAGTGAGCCCACAGAAGTGATTAAGTCCGCCATGGGTTAGATCAGCGATGTGGTCACATTGTCTTCCTGAAGGATGCGATGTTTGAACAATGAATGGATGGGGCAGACTTGCAAGCAGAACAAACAGGATGACAGAATAAGCAAAGGTCTGGAAGTGTGTCTGCTGAGGTGACATGGGAAATGGCATGGCAATGGGAGGTTATAATGCAGAGTCAGCACTTACTAGAAACACACAGTGGTGAACTCTTTACAGCATAATCTTATTTCCACTCCTAAAATCTTTATGAGATTGACACGCCAGTTATCTTCACACTGAACATGGAGAATTGAAGCTTAGAGAATGTTGTGGCAGGCTGGGGTGTGTGCAGCACTCCTTGTGTGGAACACACGACCTCCAGGATTATAAACTGTCAGCTTCTGTAATGAATTAAAGAAGCACAGTTTAAAATAAGAGACAATGTCTATTTGGAAAAAGACAGAAAAGAAAGAAGGTAGACAGCTACCGGAGGGAGTAAGAAGCTTCAGAAGTGCCTACCCCGGAGCTCTCATCCCTGGTATCTTTTATTTTGGACTAGTGATTTTCTTATGTCTCATGTGGACACCTAGAAGCTGTCACCATCTGATTGGCTCTCTGGCTGTCTTCGATCCTAACCTGGGCGCCTCTGCCTACCATCTTTCTGGCTTTTGTGACGGATAAGAGGGAGAGGAGCTAAGGAAGATTCGTTCATAATTAATGATTAGGTAAAAAGAACCTGGGTGTATCTGGTGCAATAATATAGCATGTTTAAGTGAGAACACGCATATATGTGCATATATGTGTGCGTCTGAGTGTGCACATATGCATTACATACTAAATAAGAGTCCTCGGGTGGCTGCCTCTTTTCTGCTTTGTATTTTATCAGGTGGGTGAAGGGAACTGGTTTCCCTGGTTGTTAATGTTTCTGGCTTCCTCGCATTTTTAACTCTTCTTAATAAACTGTTATCACGATTGGAATTGTGCTACCTGGTCCTCGCTCAGTGCAGTTCTCTCTCTCTCCTTTGTCTTTCTAATTTCTCTGTCAAGTCTACCTATGGAGACAGAAACTGCTTTTATTGTTTTCCTATTAATTTTTAATAAAGCCTATCTTTCTCCTGTCTACACACTGCCTTCCCCTACAGAGAATATATGGAAATAGCCAAATAAAGTACTCAGTAACTGGCAAGGTTTTGAACAGTTGTACAGCTAGGACAGAGACACCAGTAGAGTACGGGAACTGGATCCAAACAGCTATGCGCATCTTCCTGGACTTTTCAGAAATACATGCAGCTCCTCTGCCCTGTGCTCGAACAATTGTCTGTACTACTCCTGAGACAAAGCTGCAGACAGTGACCGCTGAGGAAATATAAAAAGCCTTAGTCATAAGCAGTAGAGAACCATGGGAATAACCGGAGACAGAAAATGACAGTTTTAGAAAAATTAAAAATGGCAGCCATGTGGAGAATAACTTGGAATGTGGAGAGACAAATTAGGAAGACTAGGCTGCTGTGACAGTGGCCCGGACAAAGTTCCTATCTATGATAATTATTGCAGAAGTTAAGTTAATATCTTTTTTATTTGTTTTTTAAGATGGAGTCTCCCTATGTAACGCAAACTTGGCCTCAAACTTGTGGTGATCCACCTGCCTCAGACTCTTGAGTGCTGGAGTTACAGGTATGCACCACCACAGCCAGCAAGTTGATAACTTTTAAAAATTTTTGAGAGAAGAATTGAAAGGGTTTCCACTAGAAAATTGGTTCTGTGTTAAAGAGTTACAGAAAATTTACACTTTTAACAGGTAATTGAGTGGTGGACTGGTATGTCTTCACCCGAAATTCTGATTAGGGAAGTAAGAACTGAGACAAATTCCTGACAGTGGGTTTCAATACTTACTAAGTTTTGTTTTTACTATGCATCCCAAATTATATTCTATTCCTTCTCTGTCTTTTCCCCCCTCTATTTCCTTTCCTAACATACACATTAATAAAATCAAATTTTAAGGTTCAGTTTGTGCACTTTAATTTTTACTCCTAATGTGAACACTCAGGATTTGACAATTCATCCCTGGAGATATGTGATGTTCTTCTGCACTTCTGTGCCTTTGCCCATGTCAGGCCTTCTACCTGAAATGTCTTCTCTACACCTGCTTGCATAGCAAACACCTACACAATTACCACCCAAGACCCAAGCACATGAAACTTCCCTGACCCTGTCCTCCAGGCAATGTTAACTACTCCCTGTTTGTCTCCTGTAGGAATCTGTTCACATCTTCATTAACATTTTTTATATTTGAAGTGCACAGGTTTGCATGTTTGACCAAGGACAGGTCAGGGACTGGTATTTTGGGTTTTCTTGCTTGCAGGGTCTATCAGAGTTCCTGGTAAAGAGCACAAGCTCAATAAATGGTCACTGAATAAACAAAAGACTTGTAATGTAAGATTTGGCTAAGTGACAAGCTACATACAGAAAGGTCTTAAGGTGATCGAGTACGGCCACTCCTACACAGACAAGCATCACAGGAATGGCATTCCTGTCAGAACTTATGGTGTATTCTCTCAGGGCTGGTCCCAACTTCAGCTGGAATGAACGAAGGTAGGAGAGAGGCTTGTGATTTCTTCATGAGGCACAAAGGACAAACATATTCAGAGATTTCTTCATGAGGGAGCATACAGCACGAGACACTCCAGATGTCATGCTAAAGAGGAATTAGACCCTTTTAGTAATGTACAATTTCCATTTATGATTTTAACTTCTTGAATACTAGTCTTTAATCATATATTTGAGCCCCTCAGCCCCTCACTCCTATAAGAAAACATTTATGCAGACTCTCTGGGTAAAGTTGCCAGATTCTGCAAATAAAATGACAGGATGCCCAGTTGAATTGAAACTTCAGCTAAAAAAAGAATAGCCAAACAAAAACTAAAAATTTCAACTCAACAACAAAAGCTTTTTAGTATATATTATGATGTATGTGGGAGGTGCTTACACTAAAAATTAGTCATTGTTTACATGCGATTCAAATTTAATGAAGTATCATATATTTTATCCTGCAGCCCTTTTTCTAGTTCACTTTCTGGCAAGAGTTAAAGAAGGTGCCATATACCCTATAGTTTGGTACCTTAAACTGCACTAAAACGATCAATAGGGTGGACCAGAATGTCATTCAGAGACCAGTGAGAAACTGAGAGGCTTATGAGCAAAACAGAGCAATACAGATGTGGACACAGAGCCTGGGACTACAGCTTTGTCACCCAGGCAGTTTGCCAGTAGCACCCATTAAACACACTTGCTAGGGCAAGGAAGTAGTAGTTAACAGCAGAAACTTTGGCATCATATCTTCTTGGGTCGTTTCCTACTCTGGCTTATACATGTTTTGTAACTGTGGGCACATTTTCCAAGCTTGAAGTTCATTATCTAAAACGAGGATAATATTGGTAGACTCCCAATAGCTTTGTCAATGTGTTGGACCTAGCTTGGCACCTGCCTAGAGTAGGCAAATTGTTCTGTGATTGTTAATTTTAGTTCTAATGCTATTTGCATGTCTGTCACTCCCTTCCTGAGGCCAACCCGACTTGGAGTGTAATAGGTGGAATAGAAAAAAAGGACTGCACAGAATAGAATAGAAAAGAATAATACGTCTGTCATTATGTAAAAGACACTGTGCTGTTTGTACGTTTTCTCATCCAATCTACAAAAAATGTGCAAGAGTCGTTATTATTCCTATGTCATAGACATTGGATCCAGGGCACCAAAAACTCAGGAAATGTGTTAAGGTCACAGATTTAGCACTTGTATCTGCAAGTGGCAGATACAACTCAAATTTAATTCTGTATGAGCTCAAAGCCTCTGCTTTTAACCACTAACACTAACGTGGAAATATCTCCATGAAGACAAAAACCAAGCTGCAATCAGAGAAAAGCAATTAATGATTTTCAATTAGGGATGAATATATCCCCATAAATTAAAGCAATTCTTACTGTTTTCATTTGCATAACTCTTTAGAAATTCGAGTGCTGTTCTGGAAGAAAGTGCGCAGCGTTCTCTTCCCAGACTGAATAAAAGCTCCTTTCATAATTCCAGGAGAAGTGAAATTCATTTGTTTGCACCTGTGAAGGAAAAACCTTAATTATTATAAACATAGCACATATGAAAAGTTATTTACAGTGTACCAGGTATTTTATCATTCATTAGATTAGATAAGTAGGCAGAAAACTGTATCACTGTAAGTCTCGACTCTGCAGGTGAAGACGCTGAGGCTTGGTGTAATAGCCGCAGTTTGACAGACATACAAACCATAGCAGACAGAAGCATTAGAGGAGTCTAGGTTTCTCTTCTCAAAAGTATTCATTAATTCACTTCCTCAATGCATATTTCCTGGAGATTTTCTAAATACAAGATCCTAGAGACCAAAACTGTCTCTGTGAACAAAATCCTTCTCTCTTGGATTTTGGTGACTCTTAAGCAAAGACACTTTAGAATACTAAAGGAAAAATCTTTCAGGACTAAGAAGAAATGATACAGAGTTTGTAAAAGAGTATAACAGAGGAATCCAAGTTAGGTTGTGGGTCACAGAAGAGGTCTCTCAAAAAATAGACATTTGGGCTAAGAATTGAGGCTACCAAGGACAAACCAAATGAGGGGACAAGGTCACATCAAGCAGTGAAAATGAGGCTTGTTACCTGTGGTTGTTTAGTCAGAGTCACTCACTGAATTAGTGGTTCTTACACAAAGTGAAGGTAGTTATCCTGATGCTCAGGATAATGCCATTTTGACACCTGATCACCAAAAGCATCTGCTGGATCAGGAATTTGTATGCCCCATCCAACTGACTCAGGAAACCAGCAGAATTTTGTTCTCAGCTGAAAAGTTTTTGGAGGTCTGTGGAGTGTTCTTGTAATGAGCTAGAAAACATGCCCCAACTGAAATATAATCAGATATTACCCTTTCTAGGCAACCCCAGCTATGTAACAGAATCCTCAGTATAACTGTTAGAGACACATGAATGTTGTTCCTCCTGTAATGCAGTGGGCAAGCACAGTGCTCAACTGGCCCTGGTGACACAAATGTAAATTGTTGAAGGTTTGCTAATGTGGCTGACTGTCTCCAGAACACAACTTTTGGTGCAGAGGAGAGGTAATCAGAGTCTTTCTGAAGAAATGGGTTGGAGAGGGCTGACAAGCATAGCTCGCTGTTTGCTTTCAGCAAAGAGCTTCAGGCCTTCTAAAAAGTCCAACTATAAGGGAATAGGATTTATCCTAACCTTGGCTCTGAGACACTGAACAGACATTCTTTTCGCACATGTTCATTAATTTATCCGTTCATAAAATGGCCTGCTGACATCCAGAGTATGTTTTAGTCCTTGCAAGTCCTCATCCCAGTTAAGTGGACATACAGCTACCTCACAATAACTGGTATCATCCAGAGTGGAGCCACATTTTAGAGCCTTGAGTGCTTGTATCCAAAAGGAAAGGCATGTCATGTCTGTGGTACAAGACAGGATCTTGGTGCCAACATTTTGTTCCATCACATGCAAATTACTTCATCCAATTAGCTATTTTTTCTTGTCCTTTTGAAATAGGATAAGGAAGATTTTATTAAAATGAGTTCTTGGTAATGTATAGATCTAGGAACCACTGCAAGTGATTCCTTGCAGTGGAGGGGAAAAAGTGGACTCAACTCCCAAGTTTTCTTCTTTTTCTTTTCCGTCCTTCATTTCTTTCTTTCTCCTTCCCCTTCCCCTCCCCCACATATCTCTCTCTATTTGTCATAAGTCTGGAATAATAAATATTCAACTCTAAAAATATAGTCTTTCCTCTAAGAAGGCTACAGACTTCTGGTGGAGACACTTACATGAGTACCTAATTTACACATCCAAGGACGATTTGTTTTTGCTTGGAAGAACCAGACAAGTCTCCAAAAGAAGTAAAATGAAAACTGAAACCAGGGCCAAGCTTTTGACTCCTTGAGGTTCAGAAACAATAACACACTCTTCTCTCAAGAGATCTGCAGGCTAGAAAGCAACCTGTCTTCATCAACAGATGAATGGGTAACAGAGGTTTGGTTCATAAGCACAGTGGACAACTGTTCAGCCTTGAAAAGAAAGTAAGCCGGCTATTGGTGGTAACATGGATAAATGTGGAGGACCTTGGTTAGTAAAATATGCCAGACTCAGAAGGCCAAATACCGTGCAATTTTACTTATGCAGAAATTTAAAGTAGGTAAACTCACAAAATCAGAGAGTAGGATGATGGTTAACAAGGGCTGGGAGGAAGGGTTAGAGACATGTTGGCTGAAACAGCACTGACAGGCGGAATAAATTCAGAAGATCTATTGTCCAACATGGTGATTGACTATGGTTAATAACAATGTATCATATGTCTGAAAATTACTAAGAGTAGATTTTAAATGTACTCACCACTGATAAATTGTATGTGAGGCAACACACACGTTAATTGGCTTGATTTAGTCATCAACTGTGTATGCACATTTTAGTACATCATATTGTACACAATAAATATGTAGTTGTGTGTTTATCTTTATTGATAATTTGTATCAATAGATAAGACAGGTAGATCCATCCTCAGGCTGAACAAGACATTTACTAAAATACCTGGCTTTCAAACACTGGCATCAAGGATTCTATAGAGCAGATGAGAAAGGAATAAGCCCTGTCTGGAGTAGGGCCGAAAGCTTGTCATGCACTTTCCACTGAACCTGAGTGAGAGGAATAAACAGGGACCTTCCAAGGGGAAATGATGGGGAAGATAATGCAGACAGAACAGAAGCAAAGAAAAGCATAGTATGTGGAAGGGTGACGAGCTTATCCTACTGCATGAGAAAAGAAGCCAGGCACAGGGAGGAGAGTAGGCACATTTTCAATCTGATCTGTGGTTGTTGCTCAAGGCTGAATAGTAATTCTGCTTCATGTCCATCTAATTATGGGTGCAAACACTGGAAAGGCCAGTTGCGTGTTCTTTATAGATATACAGTGCATTAGACTTTATAGATATACAGTACATTAGAAAAACCAAGAGAGCTTTTCTTTCCTTATTAAAAACCTTTAGGTTTTGAAAGACAGGGCAGGGCTCAATAGTAGCGATCCCAGGGTAAACTGTGCAGAGATCTTGTTCAACAACCTAAATTCCACAGCAGATGATGTCACCTATGTATGCCCTATAAATAAAGCAAAGCTCCAGTGCATCTGTGCTATTTATCTGCATCCATACACAGTACCACAAGGATGGCTGTCTCAGTACTTCGATGTACAATCATACTGGGACTGCTTCTTTTAATACTGACCTGCCATGCAGGTAAGTGCTGTGGGTCACAGCCATGAACTGTGCAGTAGTGAGCAGGGACTGGAGGAAGTTGGCACTGATCCAGAATATATAGGGGGAAGAGCCCTTGGGGCTACAGAAAAAGCCTTAGACCAGGACACAGGAGGCATGCATTTCAGCAAAGAAAAGGTTCTTACTACCTTCTACTCCAGTTAAAGCTTCCATCTTCAGTAAAGGTATGAAGTTTGTAATGATTTTTTAAAATATAATCATATTATATATTGACAATACTTATAAATTGCTTGAGAACTGGGAGGTTTGTTTGTTTGTTTGTTTATTTGTTTGTCTGCTTCATTTTGTTTCATTGAGACAGAGTCTCACTATGTAGCCCCAGCTTGGTCTTGAACTTGCAGCAATCCTTCTGCCTCAGTCTCCCAAATGCTGGAATTAAAGGCCTGCACCATCACATGTGGCTTGGGGTGGGAGGTAGTTTTTATGATTATAGCTAATAATATTCAGTGGTGAAAAATACACATTCTAGAATAAGGAAGGCTCTCCCTCTCACCAGAAATGTGACTTTAATCTTACTATTTGATCTCTCTGAACATCATACATACAAGAGAACATTAATAATGCTAATTTTTTATAAAGTGATCAAGAAAATTAAGTCTAAAAGACAATGTATTGGAATAGTATGTGACCAGTGATAAGCACCCAATAAATATTCACTCTTCTTTTATCATGTGTAATTTTCTTTGGGTTGTTTTTTGAGACATAGTATCACTATGTAGTTCAGGCTGTTCTTGAACTCATTATGTGGACCAGGTTGGCCTCAAACTTACAGTGATATTTTTTTTTTTTTTTTTTTTGCCTCACCATATCAACTGCCATGATTACAGGTATGTACAACCATGCCTGGCAACCACATGTAATTGTAATTGACTATTTTTCATAATTTGTAAATTTTTTTATCATTTTCCTTCTTACAGCTTAATAAACCAAGCTTGCTGAAGGAAAGTAAACTTGAACATAGTTACAGATGGAAGTGGCATCTGGTAGTAAAACCTGAGTTCCTAGATTCTTTCCCTCATAATTAACATCACATTTAAGCATTGTAAGGACTACAAGGCAGTATGCAGCATGGTCATTAATTACTTAATTTTTTGCCCGCCAAAGACTGTCAGCTCTTGACCTATCTCTCGGCAGTGCAAGTACTTAGCAATAGAGTCCTTTGAAGGCAACTTGGTAGAATTTACATGCCCAAGCCACTCACTATTAGCACATCACACAGACTTTACAGCCGAATTACTCTAGCTGGGGACATACACTCTGTTGCTATGGTAGCCAGCACAGAGAAGTGAAAGGTGAGATTTGTGTTGCCAAGATCAGTCCTGGTTTCTTCTCTCATGAACTCTGTAATGGTGGTGAAATCATTTCACTATTTTGAACCTCAGTCTCTTCATCTATAGAATCAAATAACTATCAACTTTATCAGATAAAGTAACATGCTTTTATTATCATTGTATAAACTGTAAAAACTATACAAATAGCCACAATGCTGTATTTGTTCAAAAATTTATAATCATGTTAACTAAGAAATCCAACCAGGTAGTTAATGCAAATAAGGGATTTTTTAGATTATATCTGAAAAAAGAAAATATTCAACCATATACTCTGATGACTTGTTCATAAGTATGAAATTTCTTGATATTTGAATAGTAATTTTAAATTTTCATAATCTCCTGAAGTGCTAGAGAGGAAAGAGAATCAGAAATCATTTTGCTCCTATTATCATTGATAAGAAGATAACACAGTAAATGTTCATAATGACCTTGCCTTAGGCCTATTATTGTGGTAAGAAGCATATACACTATACAAATATACAGATAAATGTGCACACACATATATGACATCTATAGGAGATATATAAAATATGTCTTAGTCATGCCAGTGCAGTGAGAAGACACAGTGCTTAAACACTATGTCCAAGGTAACACGGCTGATGCATTTCTGAAGACAGAAAACAAACTCAGGCTGGAATATTCCAAACCCTATTACACTCCACACCCTAATATTTCCCAGGATGTCTGAGGCTCGAAGGCTGAGGTCTAGATTTTGGTCTTCACACATTCCAATTTAGGCTCCTTCATACTGAAAACCTAGTATTCATCTCATATTAAAGTAAGTCAACCAAATTCAATTGTTATGAGCACAAATAGAGAGCATTAAAGGGGAGGAAAAACTCACCTTTCACCTAAGGAATCATTGCTTTGCACTTGTCAAATTTCTTCAGAGGACAATTACTTCAAGGTAGAATTCTATAATGTGAATAACATGCTCTTAAAAGCATTCAGGTTCAAAACCTGGCTTGGCCTCTCTCTAGATGAATGATTTAAGTAAATCATATAATCACTCTGAGCATCTGTAAAGCTGTAATACTATTGCTGAGCTGAAAGCAGATAAAGGCATGTCACGAAAATTCTATCCCATACAGTTGACATCCTGCAAAAGTTCCATTTTCTCCTCCTTGTGATGAACACAAACTGGTTCTGGGTATAAGGTGGCCCTCCACTTATAAAAGAAGCATGTGTATATTTATCCCTTTTTTAATCTTAGCTCTTAGGTAAAAGCACTATTCACATAATGTTAAGCTTAGAAAAATACTTTCTGAATAAAAAAATGAATGGCTGAATGAATGAATACTTGATAGCATATACATTTTTGTTATCAGGCCTAGATTGGTACTTCTATCAAATCTTTGGTTATGGCTTAGTAAACAATAAATTTTGCAGATTTGAATGCCAGCAATTTTATGAATAGTTTCTATTTCAGGGTATTATACCAGTACAAATATTTGGTCATAGTTTGACAGCCTTCACAAAAAGCTAATTATTAGCCCTTTATCTAAGTAATGGACTATATTGTTTAGAAGTTAGAATTTCATGAGTCAAAACTTGTGAGAGAGTGGCTAGATAAAATAAAAGACACATTTCATCATCCCTAAATATTGTATGAGTCATTCTTATGCTAGAAAGGTATTTGCTGTTTACCTCAGATTTAAATTTTGCTTAACACTGTATTTTTATGTATCATCTCTGGTCCAGTGACTGGTCAGGCTGTAATGCAATTACAAGATAAAAGTCCTACTTCGTTCACCAGGCTCATGTACACACTGTAGCTGCTGTCATTCTTCCATTAGCTCTTATCTCCCCAAAATAAAGGTCACCAAACAATGCCAAAAAACCTCAAGGGGCCGTCATGGGAACAACCTCATTCCCTGGATTCTTAGCCCTCAATGCAAATGGTACTTGTTTAGGGGCCAAATGTAAGAGGCCTGCAATAACGGTCCTGTCTTCTTCTCTTATGCTTGGTAAGACCTTCTACAAATCTCTCATCTTTTTAGTTTCTCAGCCCAGTGACCTAAAAAATGTACCCATAAGATTGGCCAAGGGTAAAGAACTATTAGATTATATACAAGTGATAGAATTTCTTTTTCATCATTATTATTATACAACTTTCAATTATACTAAAGAAATAAAAATTGTGTAACTCTTTTTGTCAGAGACTGTATAGTCAGTACAGAGTAATTGAAAATCCACAATTTAGCATCAGACTCACACGGGTTTGAATGATATTTCTACCATTTCCTAACTCTGGGCCTTTGAACTAGTTTCTTAAACTTTCCTTCAGTTCCATCTCTCCAACTTGAAATTGGGGTAATCACTTTTCCCACCTCTTGGAATTTGGGAAAGATAAAATAAGACAATGCATGTGGGTGGTCTGTCAGAGTCCTGTGCTCAAGAAGGGTTAGCCATTGATATTTCATCTCCACCATCATTTTGCTACAGGCAAGAGGCCTGCAGGGAACACGGGCATTGTCGGAGCTGCAGCCAGAGGATGGTGTTTACTAGTTGTTTAACTCTGGGAAAGGTATTTCTACAAGCTTCAGTTTTCTTATCTACACAATAAAACTGAGGTTCAGTTAAGCATCAATCTTTGTTTTTGCAATAAATGAAATAATACATGTGAAGAATTTAACTAGGCAGGTATGAAATGTTCAAGGGTTCCCTGGATGGAGAAGAGACCCTTTTTTGTATATTTTGATAGGGTCTCACTAAGTTGCCCAGACTGGGTTTGAACTCGCAATTCTCCTACCTTTGCCCCTGAACGCTGGGATTGCAGGTGTGCCACCGTGCCCTGCTGAGAGGTTCCTTTCTCATTTCTTTTCTTTTTCTTTTTTTTCCTTTTCAGTGCTGGGGCTTGAACCCAGGGCCTTTTGTGTATTAGGCAAGTGCTCTACCACTGAACCCCACCCTTTCGTATTTCTATGAATTACCTCTGAGATTCTCTTCTCTCTTTCAGATGACAAACCAGAGGAAAAGTCAGATACGAAACCCGATGATTCAGAAACAAAACCAGTCACAGACATCCCCAAATTCCTAAATCTCCTGGGCACAGAGATCATTGAGAATGCAGTTGACTTCATCCTTCGCTCCATGACCAGGGGATCGTAAGCACCGAGACAAACCTTGCTTTCATCCTATTCCCTGATAATAATGACCATATTGTGTCAAAATGAATAAAAAGAGAAATTTGTACTACACATCAATGCATTATTTTGCACTGAAAAATATTATTTCCCCTCCTTAGGACCAAACAGGGAAGATGATGAGCCCTGAATGAAGGAAGATAAAGCCAATTTCTAGCCCTCTCTGAGGTGCTGTATTGCAAAGGGTAGTGTTGTGCTCCTTAGTGATGGATATTAGGAGTCAAGTTTATTTTGTAGCTTGAATAGTTTGAGGGGTAGCACAGACAGCAGATAACCTCTCCATAGAGAATCTCTCAGACTCTCTCAGCCTGTTAGTTTTGGTCATGAAGGATTACCGTATGAATGATTACACATCTCAACTCTTTCCAATGTTTTCTTTTGTTTTTTTTATAACTTTTTTTTTTTTTTTTTTTTGCGGTACTGGGGATCGAACTCAGGACCCTGCACTTGCTAGGTAAGCGCTTATTCCACTGAGCTATATCCCCAGCCCTCTTTCCAATGTTTTCATCCTACTTCTAAGACCATGGGCCTAATTCCTAACACAACTGATTTCAGCCACACAGCTTTTAATTTACACTGGTACTTTGCCCCCCCTGATGTCAGTCCCTCCTCCTTCTGCTCTCCAAGATAAAATCCCCTCTCCTGAAGTTCCACGTTGTTTCCGTTGCTGCTTCTCTATGCTTCTGCTCTTAGTCCTGTCCTGCGTAGATGCTTAATCAGAGTTTGACAAAATGTGGTCTACTACCTGTCTGCTGCAGGATACACTGCAGTTTATTTTTTAAAATATAAGATTACTATATTCCATGTTACATTTATACGAAGGCAAGGCTAAAGGCATGCATTTCATTTTTAAACAAGCACTCCAGGTGATTCTGACATGAAAGTCATTCCCTAGTCAGATTTCTGGGCTGCATACTTGAGTCTTACAGTCTCCCACAGCTTTTGGATTTTCATTCATAGCTTATTTAGATGAGAATTCTTGTATTTTCAAGTAGAAAAGGCTCAGGACTTCTATTAGATTCTCAAACATAATGAAGATGTAAAGAACCATTTTTATGTAGAATAATTGGGGATCTTCTTGTAATCTCTGATCTGCTTAAATCAACATATTTGGCTGGGCAGAGTGCTGCAGATCATCTTTCTCCACAAATTGCTAAAATCCATGGCTGTTTCTCTTTTATTGTTATATTTCCTACTGTAGTTGTTTTTGTTCTCTAAGGTAGGTGTCCACAACCCCAGGAGACAGTGGTACAGGTATATAGATTGGGAGGAATCAGATCACACAGCAGAAAATAAGTGGCAGGTGAGTGGGCAAAACTTCATCTGTACTAACAATCATTCTACATCACTTGCATTACCCCTGAGCTGTCCCTCCTGTCAGATCAGCAGTAGTATTAGATTTGCATAGGAGCATGAGTCCTACTGTGACCTATATTTGCCAGAGACCTAGTTTGTGTTCTCCTTGTGAGAATCCAGTGCCTGATGATCTGAGGTGAAACTGAGGTAGTGATGCTAGCACTGGGGAGAGACCGTACATAGAGTCACACTAACAGAGGGGTTTGACTGCAGAGATCATAGTAAATTAATTCCTTGTATGCATATCAAAATCATATTCATAAATGACAAGTAAAAGTTAAGCCACATCTTATGGCTGGATTGTAAGTAACAAGTGAGTTGATGTATTTCAATTTTACATTCAAGTTTATATCCTAGTGACAGATATAAGCCAGAATCTGACACATATTTTCATCTGTGTGTAACCTGCCCATTATTTGATTTACCACTTCCCTCTGTGCCTCTTTCTTGCACTGCACATTTGTCTCATTCAGAGTTTTGGTGAGTCTTTAAGCATTCCATCAAAAGTAAAAATTTATTCTTATAGCTGCCATATTTGAAAAGCTCTTTTGTGAATTTCTATTGTTTGCAAATTAGAATAAATGCATTAAGCTAATGATAATTCTCTTTCCCTGATGCTGATATGTCTTGCACTCACATCTCTTAACTCTGTAACCAACATCTGATGTCTGGTGACAGGTGATTTTTGTTTTCAGGGAAGATTATGTTTGTATAAAGCACAGATAGTTTTGCACAGGCTTTTATGCACTCTGCCAGCAATGACTACCCCAAATTCAGACACTATTCTGCTTACCTTTCAAGTCTAAATGATTTTCTAAAGTCTAATGTAAAAACAAGATCTGTGTAGAAGTCATACACCTCCACAATTACAAAATTTAGTTTTTTATATTCTAGTATATATAATGCTTTTTGAGAAATCTTCATAGTAGTATTATTTTCATATTATTGGAAATTACTTGTGCTTGTTTTCTCTACTGCATCTATGATCTCTTCACAAACCATATGTTGGTCATCTTTTACCTTCTCAGAAAGTACCTTACTACTCAATCTTTAAACAAGAGTATAGTATAAAATGTGAGTATTCCATAATATGTCTGGAGATCTAAATTTTAAAGTTGTTTGCAAATAATTAGCAATGTGATTTGGAAGAATAGTTTGATCTTTCTGAGGTTCAGAGTTTTTTCACATATAAAAAGATACAACAAATATTTGTTCTTCAAATATTTATTAACTCATATTGCATGCCAGGCATTGTTATAGGGGCTGGGGATATGCCAACTAACAAATATACCAGAACATCTATCTTTATGAAATTTATGTCTAAAGAGACATCCAACCAATCAATTTCTTGGGAAATCCAGAGATAACTATGCATAAATTGCTTGTCGGCTATGAGCTACTATTAGAATCTTAGCTCTTTCTTCTTTCTAAAGTAGGATAATCTGAAGATGAAAAATTTGGTTCAATCATTACAAGACCTTTTCATGATCACACTAACAGCCTTGTTCAGTCTAACTCATTGCCCATTATCACCTCTCTTCTCTCTTTTCCTTTTTAGGAAGATTTATGGAATTTTCTGATAAACTAGGAGAACAGTCATCAAAAGTGACCTTGTCAGATGATGTTTTAAATGTATAATTTACAAGTAAAATAATCATACACTGTATTGGATGAAGAAGGGACCTGTCTGGTTCTTTTTAATGATTTGGGACACTTGTGCATCTACAAGCAGAAAAGGTGTACTTTTTTGTTCTCACTGTAATTTTCGTATTGGAGTATTATATATATTTGTATATAAATGTGAGTGTTACATATATGAAGATGAAGAAGAGAATTTGTGCAATGACACGGTGAAATGGCCTGGTTCCTGTCACTATTTTGCTTGGAATTTGCTATTTGCTGCGAATTTGATATTGGTGAGATTTCTGACACTACTACAAACACTAAGATAATCAACATAGAAAGAAAATTTTGAGCCAGGTGTGTTGGTCCATGCCTGTAATCCCAGCACTCGAGAGGTTGAGGCAGGAGGATCGCTATGAGTTTGAGACCAATCTAGTCTATGTAGTGAGATAAAGGCCAGCCTGAATTAGAGTGAGACCCTGTTTCAAGATAAGTAAATAAATAAATAAAAATAAAATGTTTATCACGACTGACAGTTTTAGAGGTTCCAGCCCAAAGTTGGTTGGCCCCAGCTGTTTTGAGAAAGTATGCACATAAAGGCAAGAGTGCAGGGCAGAACCATTCACCCTGAGGGGATTAACCTTCACTGTCAACTTGATTGGCTTGACATACCCCTTCTAGATAAGTAGAGCACCTCCAAGTTGTGTCTGGGTGGGTCATGTGGGAAAGGCATTAGGAGTTTTTCTGGTCCCCGGTCCCTGGTCCCTTCCTTTTTGGTCTTCCCCTGCTCTCTGCTTCTCAGCTGCCCTGGTCTGAGCAGCTTTCTCCCAGCATGCCCTTCTGCCTTGCTGTTTCTGCCATGAAGAAACCCAACCATGATTGAAACCTCTGAGACTAGGACTCAAAATAAACCATCTTCTCCTTTAAGCTGTGAGCACCAGGTACTTTGTCCTAGTAATGAAAATCTGACTAATATGCATCTCATGACCAGGAAGTGAAAGCAGGAGTTAGGAACAGATCCAGTTCTCCCAATTCCCTTTGAAGCAAGCCTTTGTTGTATAAGTACTGTGCTAACCAGTTGCACTACTGGAGCTCCTGCGTTCCTTTCAGGGTCTGAAACCTCTCACTACATTCCATCTCCTAGAGGTTCCACCACCTCCCAGTGTGGGAACCAAGACTTTGATGTGAGGGCTGTGGGAACTTCCCAGATCCAAACTGCAACACTTGCTTTGTACAAGTCCAGCCTATGAAATGGGTGGAGAGTACACACTAAAATCTAAAGACCCATGCTATGATGTAGTTCCTCAGCAAAAGAATAAAATCTGCTGAACTTCAGAAAAGAAGAGAAGACTGTCAATTTCTCTACCATATAGTTTCAGTGCTCAGAAATACCTGATTTTCTTTGCTAAGTTTCCCCCTGAGAATGGATATTGAAATCTAAAAAGCAGACATGGTAAAGTTAGAAAAGTAATGTCAGTAGCTGTCACAAAGGGCATACTTACTTTGTTCTAGACAGTAAGTGTGAAGTAGTACGTAATCTAATTCATAGTCCCCATGAAAAAAAGTAGTTTTGTTTTATTTTTGTTTTGCACTAAAGACTAAACCCAGAATGTCTTCACTGAGGTATATCACTAGCCCTCTTTCTAAAAAAAAATTTTGAGACAGTGTCTAGCTAAGTCACTAAATTTCCCAAGTTGGGCTCCTACATGAGATTCTCCTCCATGGCCTTCCTGAGTGCTAGACAAGGCATTGTTATGATCAAGTTTCACAAATAAAGGAACAAAGACTCAGTGAGACATGTGACTATGGCTATATTCATAAACAAAGAGATCAGGATTCAGACTCCAGTTGCCTGATTCCAGACTGGTTCCAGACTTTGCTTAGTAACACTAAGCCATAGTGTTACTGGAGAACAGAGCAGAATAGTCCAGTGAGAGGGAGGAGAGTAATGATTAAGCTATGTGATCTCATACTTTCCCCAAGGTGTACATTGAAATAACACACTGCCCCTTTGATTGGATGAGTTGCCTTCTATGAATCTTCAGGAAGCATGGCCTTTCCCAATTGTTATTTGTTATCTAGTCTAGGAATGTGCCCCACCCTACTGGCTCCATTTCATAAGTTGAGTATGAGAAGTGTAAGTTCAGAAACTACCATCACATTACCTCAGAACTTAACCTACACTTTCCTATAAGTGTCTAATGATGGAAGTAAAGCTTGGCTGTTGGAATCAAGATATGTCCTGCTCACCTCCTTTGAACTGTCACCCTAAGCCAGGTAATCTAAACTCAGTCTTTATACTTGCATTATGCTATACTATATTTAAAAGAGACTTCATGTTATTGCAGTTAACAACGCCTTTATTCAGGGGGCTTGTACACATCTGTAACCAGTGACACCCCCACCCAATCCCTGAGGTACCACCCTAGAGGTTGCTCTATGAGGCAGTTCAACAAACAAGACAACACCAAGGAATCAAAAGAGGAGAAGACATAGACAGTATGTAATTTCAGTCTCTGATGTGCCCACTTAGAGGCTGGGTAACCATAGATAAATCGCTTCAAAGCCCTGAACCTCACTTCCCTCCTTGTAAATTTGCAGTACTGGGGATCGAACTCAGGACCCTGTGCTTGCTAAGCAAGCGCTTACTCCACTGAGCTATATCCCCAGCCCCCTCCTTGTAAATTTGAAAACTGTGGGAAACTTAATTGTTCCAGATCTTAACGCCAGATATTTTTAACTACACATAAATCTTTAGATTTCTTAACCAAATGTAATGGTTGATACATCGTGTCAACTTGAACAGTTTAGAAGTTTAACAAAGCCATTCAGCAGGGGGCCAGGGTCCTCAATTTGTAAACACCTTCATCCTGTGCAAGAGGAGGGCAGGGAGATTGTGAGGGTTGCACCCACCATAGGGGGTGGTAACCTGCTTACAATATAAGAGAGGAAAAGAGGCTTGCTCTCCCCCAACCCCTGTGCTCTTGCTGCTTTTGATGCCCTGAACTGTTGCCCTGTGCCATGCCACCGTGCCTTAGAGCCAGCTGATTACAGACTGAGCCCTCTATAAACTGTGAACTAAATAAACTTTTCCTTCCTTAATTTGGGGTGTCAGATATTTTTTTCTCAGCAACAAGAGAAAAGTAACTAAGATATTCCAAACCTTAGATTCCCTGGGGAAGAATTCCTCAATGCGGCATGTAAAAAATCATGCAATAAACAATAAATTCAACTAGAAAGAAGAAAATGAGATGAGCATGTGTGTGTATGAGTGTGTGTGTGTGTGTGTGTGTGTGTGTGTGTGTGTGTGTGTATGTAACATGATCAACATTATCTTTTTAAATACCAGCGCTGGGCATTTAATAAATAGCTACTAAAGTTGGATTTGTACTACACCTTATCTAGTCAAAAGTAAAGTGATCACTTGAGAATTAAGTGATTGACAGAAGTGCCTGTTTCTACCGGGTAGAAAATTTGACTTTGTTTCTTTTTATTGTTGTTATTTTTGATACCTAGAACACTAATTTTTTATTAGTACATGTTTGCATTACATGAGGTTTACATTCCTTGTGTGGACTCCATACATGTACATCAGACATCTCAATTCTTTTTTCATTCCCTTTCCTTCCTCCTACCTTCAACTTAGTTTGGAATACCATGCCCTATAACTGCGGAGAACAATGATAAAATTATGTTTGAAAGGGTTTTGGTAATAGCTGGGGAAAAGTTAATGAGATTGGACACTTGGAAGCAAGGGTGAGCGTTATGAAAATTTTACAGCCAGGTGTGGGGGTGCACACCTGTAATCCTAGCATTCAGGAGGTCAATGCAGGAGGATATTTGCGAGTTCAAGACTAGCCTGGGCTACAAAGTGAGCTCAAGGCCAGCCTGAACTGCATAGCCAGACTCTGTCTCCAAAAGATAAAAGAAAGAAAGAAAGCTTTACAAAGAAAATGAACTGTATTTGACTGTGCACCACCTCAAATGATGAGTAGACATGCAGTATCTAGAAAAGTAACAAGGATCTAACCATTAGATATCTGATTCATCTGAGGTCCTTTCAACTTCTAGTGAACCACATGCGCGTAATAGCCAATAGACTGAGAATTTCCAATAACAAAATTTCAACTTCTGTTGCCCAGCATTGGTCAAACCACAGTTTTCAAGCTGCACCTCTCTGCATATTCAGTCCCTTGCCAAACTTAAGTATAAATTGCCTTTCCTGCAGAAAAACTCTGATAATCCTTAGGTTATTAAGATTTTTTAAAATAACAGATAGGAAGCACTTTATAAATTCTTAGTTTCTATACAATTTATTGGGTTAAAATGCTCTATGGATGCACTACGGAATCAGAACTTCACAAGGTGAGATCTATGGGGCAAAATGAACAGAAAATTCTGGTGCAGATAATGATCCAAACTGCACAAAGTTGAGCTTCTGTGTACATGACTAATTATCTCCTCTGTATAATCTTCTGCAAAAATTTTAGTTCAGAATTTAGAACTAGAAAAAAATACTCTTCCCATAAGGTTTGCACCCTCTTCTCTGATCATAAGATTTATGTGATAAGATGTGTGATCTGTCCTGTTCCTTTTTCTGTCTTCCATCGATTCGGGAATTCACAGTGAAACTAATGCCTTAACGTGTTTCCTTGTGCTACATCTACATGCATTCTCTCTCATCCTTGTTCCTGATTCTTCCCTTCCGTACATTGAATTTTGTTTGTGTTGTTATTTACTTCTTTCCTCATATATGTACCATGGTTCCATTCATTATAAATCCTCTCACATTTTAAAATGCAAAAGGACAAGTGCGTTTGTTAGAAGACCTTCCTTACCTTTTAAGTCTTAACCTCTCTGTGGATGGCAGTTGTTTCCCTGTATCTGGCTCCCATTTCTGAGGACACACCTGTCTGGCTCCTGGACAATTCATGGGCAGCTAAACCCTGCTTTTCCAGTTCTGCTTCACAAGTTGTCCAGGACCGAGCCCTTGAGGTAGTTCCCAGCAGGTTGCTAGGACTTGGGCCCTGAATTTACACAAACATAATTCATTTTCACCTGGGCTTTGTTCCTAAAATGACAGAATAAATAAGTCCTTTTTGAGCTCACAGAGGTTTTGCTGGTAGCAGTAAATTTTTCTAGCTATGTTTAAATTTTTTAAGGATTCAAAAGATTATATGCATTACACATAATGTCTATGAAACTATAATGTATAATACATAATGTTATATTTATGCAAATAAAATTATCCAGGTTAATGAAAGAATGGTTTAAAATAAAAAAACTAAAACACAGACAAGTTCAAAGTTGCAGAGCTGGTAGGTGAGAGAGAAACATGCTGAATCTCAGTCTGAACAGTAACAAAGAGCATTTTATTTCAAACCCTGCTGCTCACTTCAATTTGAAGACATGGCACCAGGCGTGTAACAGCTTTAGTCAAAATAGAAGCACATATCCAGATTATCCTTTAGACTTTACACCTAGACATTTTGATTGGAATGCTCTTAGAAGTGTGTTACCATATTGCTTTTCCAAAGAACTGCACAACACACTACTCCAAACTGCGATTCACTACGCAGACCTAAAACTCTGAAAATCCCTTTTGCAGATAGGCAGACCAAAGAAACAGGAAGGTCTGAACTCCTACAAACATGTGACATTTCAAAGCTTTACATAGTTTTTTTAGGAAGTTGATCAAAACATAGTTGAGCCTAATTTCCTGCTACAGTGAAGTAAAAGCTGACCCTTTTTCACTAACAAGGTTATTGCTGTTCCACAGGGTCATAATTATTCTCAGAGAGCCCCACAGTATCAGCGATGTGGGAGTGAATCCATGCAAGCTCTGTGCACTCCTTCCCACGGTCAGCTCATAACACAGAACTGGGTCTTTATCCTTCTTGCTTGGCTACATTATTTCATGTATACAGTAAAACAAGACTAAAATCAAACAGCAACATTATCATGAAGGCAACCCTCCAGTCTAGAACAAGTCTATGTGTTTCTGCTGCTGAGTTCTCAAGAGCTGCCTTAGGTCTTGTCCTTCCCAAGTATTTTGACTTTAAATGCACCTGAACTGCATTTCCAATAGTTTTTTGTTCGTTTGTTAGATTGTCCTCCTGTTCTTACATAGTCATTGTAGATTTGTACACAACATACAGAACTTTTAATAATAGAGAATGGTTAAGCCAAGAGTGAATACGTAGTAAATATTGAAAAATGCATGTTGCATTCCAAGTTTTTTTTTCTTTTCTTTGAATCAGGAATCAAACTCAAGACCTTGCGCTTGCCAGGAAGTCACCATGCCACTGAGCTCTATTCCAGGCCTATATGTTGCATTCTACAATAAGTTCAGCCCACACACACTCTACGTTTTTTAGGATTAGGAAATTTCAAATATTACATCTGTTTTAACAAAATTACCTTAAATATCTGTTTTCTTCAGCATCTGCATTCAGCATAGATTACTTCTCTCCACCAAATGTGGTTTCAAGACTCTTTTCAGATTATGAGTTGCTAGTCTGGGCTGGATTATACATTTACTGCATCCACATTAATCAACGTGCCACATATGCATGGGAAACACGCTTGACAAGAGCTGCCCTGCCTTTATCTTCACCTGTGGCACATTTTGAGATCACTGTCCTGGTTTGTGTGGGGGTGGAAATTAGGTCTTAAATGAGTATTGGATTTTGGTGCGCTGCAAAGTAGGTATCCGAGGTCTCCAGTGAGCCAGGGATTTTAGATTTTCCTAATACACATTTCCTCTTCCTATTCTTTGTTGCCTTTTTTCTCACCCTCCAGCATGACCCGTGACTGCAGCCACCAGGTACATGAATTTCAAAAGATCATGAATCTCTTTACTCTGCCTCGTAATGTTATCTTAGTATGTTATAATCTCACTCTAACCTCCTAATCACAATGTGATTGAAGTAACTCAATAAGTCACTATTTTCTTCACATGGCTGAAAAAACAAGCTCAGGGAGGAACCTTTGTATCATACTTAAGATACCAAAGCTGGTAGAGGCTGAGTGAAAATGCCAAATGGCTTTGTCTGAGTCTCAACACAGCACTCACCCGACCCCTCTGAGGACATACTTCACATTGTTCCTCTTCTCTGTCCTCATTCCAAAAGTTCCTACTGTGCCTCAGACACTTGATGGAATTGACATTTTACTCTTAAAATTATTGAGCAGAGAGGCTACTTCCATTTAAATAAAAAGAAATCATATAAATTCCTTCTGCCATGTCCCATCTCATTCTGAGCAGAAACTGTATTTTTAATTGTCATACAATGGTGGCTAAGATCGTGCTTGGGCTACCCACTTCTCAGCCTTGTGCTGCTAAGTTTTGTGCTCCCTCCACTCCATCCAACTAGGATGCTGGATTGTCTCTAACTATCCCAACCATCATTTCCCACGGGATTTTGAATTTTCTTTTACCTGTGCCTAAAATGTGCTTCTCAAAGATAGCCATATGGCTCATTCCATTTTCTTGAAGTCTTTGCAAATGCTATCTTCTTGCTGGGGTCTTTGTTTATTCTATTTAAAATTACATTGCTTTTGTTTTCTTCATAGCATTCATCTTTTACCACTTGATGTATTTTGTTCCTTGTTATCTATCTCTACTAAAATGGATCTTAATGAGGCAAGAAATTTGACTCTTTCGCTCAGTGTTCCTGGCCTAATTTTAAGTAAGCAGTAAAAGCAGTGTCTATAAAAAAAGTTGTTTAATAAATATCCTTGTATTCTGCATTAAGGGAAAAAAAATGAAAATTATAGACCTTCTACATAAGAGCAAGATCCTAGGGCACAATGTTGAAAATCCCATGGTTCCTGACTTCAGGTAGCTTGTCTTCCCACAGAGGATCTGAGCATGTAATTAGCCACACTCAGCACGGTACAGTATCACAGAGGCATGGACGTGGTAACGTGGGAACCGGGACAAACCCACTGACGCCCCTGTGCGAGAGCTAAGACTGCTCCGAGATAACAATCTTTTACCCATGTGTTAGCAGTCAGTGAAGGATTTGGAGACATGGATAAGAAAAAGGAAGGGCAATTAAACCTTGGCAGAAAGCTTAAAGCAGATTTCAGACTGTGGCAATGCTTTGTTAGTCACTGATGGTGCTATGATCCTTCAAACCTGCCACTACAGTTGAGGAACCAGTGTCCTTGAGGTGCATCCTGTGGTTGGTCCTTCACTTATCCTCACACCAAGTACAGCAGTTAGATATTATTGTTCCCTTTGGAAATGCTGTAAGTGAGAACTGGAAAGTTTATAAGGACCCTGTCCCAGGCCATCCTGACTACAGGTGGTGGAACCTGAATTTGAACACAGGCCTGTGAGTCTACAGGCCCTGGTTTTTAATTAAATGCTTAAATCTGCTGTAAGATTTCTTTTTGTCACTTTTGTTTTGAGGGGAAGAAAAATATTTTCTAATATAGCTAATTGATAAATATTTCCTTTAAAATTAATCTTAAATTATTAAAGTAGCATATACTTATCATTGGAAAAGGAAAATTAAAAGAAAATTTATTTAAAAGTTAGCATACTTACATGATTAGTACTTATCAGTATATCTCATTCATATCTATATATCTATATATCTATATATCTACATATCTATATAGATAGATAGATAGATAGATATAGATATGTATCATATATAGGCCCCTCATATAGAAAAGTATGGGAAACATGAATTACGGCATGATTCTTCCAAGCTTTATAATCTACAATATTCTTTCACTTAATGGAAGCCTCTCCTGCCTTGGAAAAAAAATATTTTAATATATTATTATATATTATAATATAAAATATAGAATTCTAAAATTTATATACTATTAAATTAATATAAAATATAAATATATTTATACATGTTATATGTACATATACATGCTATGTGAAAAGGGGCAATATATCATACATACGTGGTTTTTTTTTTTTTGTGGTACTGGGGATCAGACTCAGGAGCTTGCACTTGCCAGGCAGGTGCTTATTCCACTGAGCTTTATCTCCAGCCCCCATACATACGTTTTAAAAGTTAGTAATTATATTATATGATACATGTATATGCATATATATTTGAAAGTTGAATACCGTTATCCCCAAACGAGGCCTAGGAGCCACCAGTATTAACTGTGTTCTCCTTGTTTGTTTGAACAAATCTAAACATACACACGTGTAGAGAGGAATTTGAGCCTACACTGTAATTTAGCTTTTCCTTCTTATGTAATAATATCTCATGGTACTTAGTTTAAGTAAACAAAAGTCTTTGAAAAGCTACTTAGTAGCTCAGAATTTAATCATGTCCCTATCGATGGACATTCATACCTATTTGTTTTCCTGATCTTCAAAGATGCTGCAATAAACACCCTTACACCCATGAACGCAGGCACTGATGTTTTTATTATTTTGTAAAAGATTTTCAGAATTGACTTGTTAGATCAAAAGGCATATTTTTAAATGCTAACAGATATTCGGAGAAAGCCTTGGGAATGTAGCAATTCTTTATTGGCCAAAAGTAACACTTTATGGATACAATTTGACTAGATCTAGATCTCATAGAAAATGAATATTTTAATAACATCATTAAAGAAATTTATGTTCAATACATTTCAAATATTTAAAGTATATATTCTTTTCATTGAAAGTACAAAATATATTTATCATTAGTAGTATGTTCTGAACTGGTCATTTCCAAAGCTAATTGATTAAATCTGATACTTATGTACAGAGCAGATAAAGATAAGTACTGAGAAATTAATGCCATTGCTCCACATTATTTAGATGATTCCTGTTGCTTACTGAAAGTTAGACAATATGAACTGCTTGCATATGTCCGGAAATAATGAGCCCACAGAGAGCCGTTAATACCATTCAAACACCTTCGTTTTTTACATTTCTCTCTCTATTGTACTGGGATTCAGCTCAAAGCCTAAGTGCTAACCACATGCTCTTCCACAGACAAACATTCCCAGCCCCACCACTCAAAATTATCATGCACTTTGTCCAAGATAAAGGTGATATTGTAAGTGAAGGTGTAAATACACTCATCTTTCCACCAGTTATTCTGAAGAGGGGAAAGCAGTGGTTTTCAACCTCAGCATTTGCTGATATTTGGAGCTTGCAATTTTTTGTTTACTTTCATGGGCAGTTGTTTAGCAACTTCCCCAGTTTCTACGTGATAGATGTCTGTTTAAATCCCTCCCCTAGTGGTAATAATAAAATGTGCCTCTAGATGTTGTCTGGTGTTATCTGGAGGGCAGCACTGCCCCTAGTGGAGAATCACTGGGGTAAAGTATGGGCCAATAAGGGGCATGGGTTAAACACAGTGTATTGTTAATGCTATTGTAACTTACTGATATTTGGATGATACAAATAAAAAACTAAAAGTCTAGGCCCTTTCTGTTTGGTGTGAAGTGTATATGACTAGTTGCGTTTAATTGCACTATCATTTTGCTGATTGGTTACTGATTTTGTGTTTTTCTCTTGAAATACAGATGTTCACATTTGAGTACCTAAAATAAAATGACTAAGCAAAGCAGTGAATGAGCCGATATGTAAAGTGGCTGTAGCATGCATTCTCGGTGGTGATGTGCTACAGACAGTGTACAAAGACTGCTAGCAGGGAAAAGGTAGAGTTACCTGTCTAGTGTGACTAGCCCGGCGCACACATGAAGAAAGGAGTATTGATGGGCTTAGACATGTAGGCAAAGGGCAGAGCACAGAAGTCATGTCAGGAGCCGGAAACGTTTTCTGTTTAACAAGAATTACGCAATGGGAAGATCATTCTGGCAGTTTTGTAGGTGACAGGATGGAGAGAGAGACTGAGAGAAAGGGGAGAGTTCGTAACCCCTTTGTCTGAGGATTCTAGTGCAAAGGCTAAGGTTGGCAGAAGGTCTCTGAAAGGTAATGAGTGGCCTTATGGTACCTACAAACTTCACAGAAACTGCCCTTCCACGGATGTAGGCTCCAAACCAGGGACCTGAGACTAGTCTTGTCCGATAATACTTTGAAGTTTTATTTTACTTCTTAAATTCAACCATTTCTTTAAATCTGGAAAAGTGAAGTTTCTGGAAACAGTATCGATAAAGAACAGTTCAAATACAATGGAAAATTTAACTTAGAAGTGAAGAAAGGAGAAGCAATGATAGTGTCTTTGGTAGGTTACCCTTCTAACAACAGGCTTACTAGTCTGTGATCCAGGACCAAGTGCATCTAGTTGGGTCGCTGGAAATGAAGACAGGACAAACCGAAAATCTGTTCATTGCTTTACTCATTCTCTTCAGGGGACACAGTACATTAGGACATTAAGTCTCTATCTGAGTGGAGGGGGTAGCAGTTGTGGGAGGTGGGAACATTGCGCTCCTTCCACTTTCACCTTCATTCTGTCTTTATCCTGATGTCACACCAAGTGTGACAGGGCTTCCTAAAAAGCAGGACAAAAACAAAAATAAAAGCAGTTTAGATGTAATGAATTTTTAAAAAATAGATTCACATTCATTATATTACGTAGCCACCATTTTGTTAACATGGAAACAGACTCAAGCGGTTATGTGTCATCCAGAATCACAAAGCTGGTAGTTGTAGAACACGGGTCCCTTTACTTGGCAGTGCTTTTGAACTTGTAGAAATTGTGTTTCCAATGAGACTCCAGGAGAACCTGAATATGTCACTAACATAGTCAGGAAAGGAGACATGCACATTTTCAAGTGAGACGATGATGGGTTGGTCTGCAGAGTGACTGAGCACTCTCCCTGGGAAAATGAGCCCCGGAAGCAATAGTTACCAGAAGTTTTTTCACAGCTTCAGAAGCCTCAGGCCCCAGCTCATTGACGCACTTCCTTAGCCCTTCCACAAGGTGCTCAACAGAAATGCCCAGAGTTTCCAGAAGACGCTTTAGTGGGTCCAAGGAGAGAATATTCGAAGGCAACACTTTGTTAACAGGAAGGGGCAGACGGTTGAAGAGGAAGGCAGTAGCTACAGAGCAAAAGAGAAACCAGGTGAGACAGGCACAGTCTGGCCCTGACTACACACCCGCCACCTTCCACTCCATCCCCCACTACCTCCACCTGACCTCCTTGTCTTGATTCCCTTGAGAACTTTTGCCTGTGGGCCTTTGCACTTGCTCTTTGTCTCTCTGAAACCCTCTTTCCTCAATAGCTATGACTCTGGCTTATTTTTATCACCTTCATCTTTTCATTAGAATTTCACAAGAACAAAGAATTTATATTTTGTTCCCTACTGTACTGCATGCTTACTGTTCCCAGCATGCAGTAAACAATGAGTAGATACTAGCGGCTGATAGACTAAATAAATATTTTATATTTCCTATGTGGCTCTGTCCAGAGTTCACAGTTTTCAGGCAAAAATGCAAATCCCTAATAAATCGCTACTCAGGGTTAAGAACATACCGAATCACAATCCAAGAAACTGCTCCCTACCAACTAAATGTAATGCTACAACTTAATTGAACACCAACTCAATGCCATTTGCTACAGATATGCAGACAAGTGAGACAAAGATGCTTTATTCAGAAACCTAACCCTGCCTGGAGGACAATATGTACCTGTATGCCACCCTGCAGCACACGTGATGATAACACTACAGACAAAGTTCTGTGGAAGCACAGAGGAAAGAGGACTAACTAATGTGGGAAGGTGAGACAGGAATAGACCCAGAATGTCGCAGAGGTGTCTGGGGGTAGAGTTCAGGACCACAAGGTAAAGAGGAGAGGCAGTATTGAACAAAACATGTTACAACCACTGCACACACACAATAGTGCACCTTCTGCTCAGAAAGGCTGGAATGCAGATCTCCAATGGGCTACAACCAGGACCTGGAAAATAAAGTCAGTGAAGCTAAACCAAGTGAGATCAGATTTTGAAAAGCCCTGGATACCTTAGCAATGACTAAGGAAAAATACCCCTAGGGACAAGGGGAACTACCAAGGCTTTGAAACGGACAACTGTATCCTTACAACTGGCTTTGGAAAGATAACTTTTGTATAGAAGAAGAATGGAAAGAAAGGGAGAAACTGGGAAAAATATGTATGATGTATATATGTACAAAAAATGAGCAGCTATATAGATGTATACATATATGCGATCATACAGACAAGAACACGTGTCCTTCTCTGCCTAAGACCTGCCATAGTTCATTTTTCTTGGGCAACTTTTTGATTTCCTTATTGAACTTATAAAAATGGAGCTTGGGCCTGTCTCCTACTTTTATCTCCTCGTGTATTTTCTCTCCAAAATTCTCCCTTAATGGGGAAACACTTATTTCCCTCCACCTTCCTTTCTTTTGCCTCTTTGCCTATATGTATTTATCCTTGGACACTAAAGAACAACAAAACATTCAAAACTAAGGGAATTACAAATTCCTCAAACAATTCAATAAAAATCGCAAACCCATGTGACCCATGTTAGTGTAGGCAGCACCTGGTTTGGCATGATGAATTTTGTTCTTCTTTCAGTAGACATTTGGGTGAATGTTTTCTCTGTCTATGTGTATATGTTCCTGGGGGGGGAGACCTTCACACGGTCTATCCTCTCAGTGAGCACTGGCTGTTATGAAGCATTTTTCTGTTGCACCCTGATGTTTCTTCCTGCTACTTACAATGATTTCTTCCAAAAGGAATGATTCAGTTCCCATTCTCCTCCAAGAAGCCAGTTTCTACATTTACTTGGAAATTAAACTCTTCACCCCTTGGCACACCCACAGAGCTCTATTCATGTGTCTCATTGTGCATTTACAGTAGTACGTTAGTGCAGTAACTTTGGTAGAAGTTCTATCTCTCCTAGAAGACTTTCAGCACCTTGAGAACAATCTTTGAATTATGCATGATTTTTCCAGTGCTTATCTGGAGCCCCACAAGTTGTAGCCTCCTCAATAAATGTTTTGTGTAGGCAATTGGATAAATGTAGTTACTTCAGGAGACCCAGTGTAGCAATCTGGAGATTATAGTAAATGATTCCATATACTTTTTAAAACATGAAAGAAAGAAGTTATAAAATCATATTTTACATGAATTTGGGAAGACAAATAGCCACCAGCATCCAACAGGGAATGTACTTCAGTGGAAATTGTTAAGTTTCTATGCAGGGTGCATTAGGGACAGTACTCAGATTAGGTTAGAGCTTGGGCGATGGGCGAATCCATTATATCTTCCAACAACTCCATTTTTGGTGATTCTAAAACTCCTTCCTTAATTTTCAGCTATCAGTGAGCAGGCTTAACAGTTGTGTTTTATTAACAGAAAAGTAGAGAAATAGCATATGTTGTAGACTACTTACCTGAGTAACTACAAATGCTGATGGCTACCAGCAGGAAGACAGTTGCCAGCTTCATGGCAGGCGTGTGTGTGTGATGATTTCCTGGAATTTCAGAAAACCCAGAGAATCCACCAAGCCACTGGTTTTGCTTGCTGTGCCCAGCTTGACTGCTGCTTCTGCACACATACATGTATTTATACAGCCCTCAGAGGCCCAGATTTCAGGGCCATCTTTTATTCACTCCACCAGAGAAGAGGCTGAAGGTCATATTTCCTCACTGAGCAAATTGGAGGGTTTGGAGCATCTACTCCTCTCCCTCCTGTTCCCACGCGAAACAAAGCCTCAAGTAGAAGCTTTCTTGAGTACCTCTTTCACAAGCTCTGAGACAGAAACAATAGTGGAAAGCAGAGCCCTAAGAACCCTTCTCCAGGAAGCACATTAAGAAAACATTATATTGTATTAAAAGGAGTGTTTTCCTCCAGATTTCTATTCATTTAAAGTGTAGAGAATCACATTACCTGACGAGCTCCCCAACTGTGAAGTACTCTGAGGGCCACTTCAGCAGAGATGGCTTAATGGTAAGTCACCTGCTCGTCCACATTTACATCCAGTGTGCCAGGTTCTCCAGAGCTCTGCTGTGTTTTCTAGTGTCCTCCAGTTATCTGGAGATCTTCAGAGTACGTCTTCTCTGTGTTCTCGTACAGAACAACATGTACGGGATCTAAGATCAAAATGCCGTTACAGACAATGGGGACTCAGTTTTCACTGTTTGTGTTACACTGGATTAGTCACTTTTAACTGTGGTGTTGTTCTTCTTATCAAAATGGATAAAAATGCTAAGACTGACCCTACACTGTAGACAGTTGCAGAAAAATGTTTGCAAGACCTCGTCTATACAATCTGAGTCACCCAAGATACACATTTGAGAACTATCCTGGCAGCTTAATCCTACACAGTGATAGTATATATGCTGGTCAGAGGAGCAAGCAGTTTCTACGTCAGCCCTCCTGGAGCCAGGGCTCAGCCAGGGAACCTCAGCAGGATTTCAAATTTTGGTACCAGGAATTGAACTCGGGACCTCATGAGGACTTCATTTATAAGCACATGTGCTAGTGTTCTTTGGGCCATGGCTTTGTTCTTGAATACAAGGAAGAAGATAGGAAAAATAAAAACATGCAGAGGAGAATCATGGGGCAGAGTTCATGTGGTTCCTGGAATCAACTCAGGGACCCTTGACCAAATGACACATCTGGCTCAGGTCATTCCCAACACCAAAGAAGAACCTAGAAAATCTTAGAGGTCACACCAAAGTACCAGTACCTTAATGTACAAGGCCAGAAATTGGGCTGAAATCACCTCTGAGAGTATGGTATTGTTATGTAGGTGAATGTGTAGCTGTGCCAAGCAATAATGCTCAAAAACACCCATAAATATGCACATACTTACACATGTATGAATCATAATATATGCGTGTACACAAGTCACATATACATGTATAGCTCTTAAGCAACCTTGCTGTTACTTATTTTTTTTCAATAAAAAATTTATTGCGTATCTATTGTGAGCCAGGGACTACGCCAGAAATGAGGAATACTGCAGTAAACCAAGCAAATTTCTTGCTTGACCCAGATGGTCCTACTTGATCACGTGCTGGAACCCTGATAGTGGGTGTCAGGCTCAGCAAGTTCTCACACAGAAGATTGGTACCAGGTGCAGGCTGCTTGGTCCCATGTCCTGCTCAGATGTTCCTGTTCTGCACCCGTGATTAATGAGTCTCCTCAACTGGTAGGTCATGCCCAACTGCTCCAGCCACATTGCTGTTCCCCAGCCTCCTACCACAGGCTTACTCTGTCTTGCCTGCCACCTCCTTTGGAAACCACAGTAAGGGCCATGGCCAATGTTTCCCCCATTTTCTCTGGCTTCTGACAGATCCCAGTCTTCCCTTAGGTCCTTACACCACAAGGATCTGTGCATGTATGAAACCATCATTACAATAACGGTCACCAGATGATCTGTTAGCAAGAATAACTATAAAGTTTGTATTATAAAATGGCCATCAAACCTTTTCTTGTGCCTTTGTTCTAGTACTGCTAATGCTGTTCACTGTTGCATGATTATTTGTAGTAATACCGTCTTTCCAAGGTCTATTTTCTAAACATCTTGAGGGGAGTTGTCTGTTCACATCTGGATCCTTACAGAGTCCAGAACAGTGGATAATAGCATTAGCACTACTCCTTCGTTACCATTTCAGTCTCACGGAACTTCTGATGATAAGGGCCTTCATCCCATGCCATAAATGAGAACTCTGAAGCTGGAAGCATTGAGTTCATTGTCAGGGTCAGAATTTGAGTCTTTCCTTTTCTGACTGGAATTTTGTTATGTTTAAGTACTTAGTTAAGATTCATTTCTAGTAACTATTTTAAATATATTAATTCACTGAAGAGAAATGTAACCAAAGGGAAACAAATGTCAGTGCTTTTAAATTAACATGGATCTGCTTACAAATGCAATTTTTGTGCAAATTGAATTTGTAATCAGAGTGGAAATTCAATTAGCTGTGCAACAAGTACTTACTGAGCATATTTAGTGTGTCCTGCTCTGCTGTGGATTCTGGGAATACAGCAAGAACACAAATGGGCCTGATTGTCACTTCATTTCAATTATGTTAAACAAAATTGTCAGAAACAAGTCCACGTGTCATTCTTTTCCTCATAAGAAAAACGACAGTTATAAAACCACCAACTGAATATAGACACAAAATGGTGGTCAGGAAAAAGAACAAGATTGGCCTCGCAGCTCCTTCCTTCTGGCTGAGCAGAGACAATCTCTTCATGCCAAAGTAGTTATCTTCTCTCTTCTACTTGTCGATAATGGGGATGGTCCAAAGTGGCCCAAATATAAACTTAGGTAGAAGGAGAGAGTCATAAAATTTACTTTTAGGAACAGATGCCTATACAATTGAATCAAAAGCCATAGCCATCTCATAAAGTTCAGAGAAAAACAAAACAATCCATTTTGACCTCCCTTGCATATTGGTTGAATCTTGTTGAGTGAAAATTAATGTTGTACCATTGGAAGCTAAACTTCAGCCACTCCCAAGGCATTGCAGGAAAATCCAAATTCAGTGCAGACCTGGGCAGAGGAAATGCACACAGGAAACAACAAGTAACTGAAGAGACAACCAAAAGAAAAGTTAGAAAAAGAGAGAAATTCTTAGTGTAGTTTGCAGTTTCATGGAGTTCTTGCAAATTGAAGTAGTTCTTGAATTTAGGGATTTCGATGAGAAAAACATAGAATTGGCAAAGCTTTATTTTAGAAAAGGAAACCAATTTAGTGGGTTGAAAGGAAAGGCCTGTGGGACAGCATCTCAGTTTTTCATGCCTGGTACTATCACTCACAGAGCCTGCCCAAGGTAGATGTCAAACACATTCAGTTTACTATCAAAGAAGCAATGAGTGTTTCGGCTGAGTGGGATGGGAAGGTGAGTCTCTAGTCCTAAACTCTGATTGACTGAATGAGGTCACCACTTGATCTGGCAAGACTTGATCAACAAGGAAAAAAAGGGATGTTTGAGCAGGAGAATCTGGCTTTAGATGTTTATAAAGTTGACCCACATAAGAGAAGGCAGAAAGATCTGTCAACATCCAGCACTGTGGACCCACACATTGCCAACCCAAAATCTCTGCTTCAGTCTACAATTAGCCCCCACCAACTTGCATAGTGGTCATTCATCTCCTTTGTCTTGGTGCAGTTCATACTGAGGTATGTGACAAAGCTGACAGGGAGCTAGCACTTCGGTTTATGCTTTTGCTCCCTAAGTAAATAAATCAAAAGGTGGCTTCCTGTGTTTTTACAGACAAATCCATCTGGCTTTGGCACTGGTTCTGCCTTGTCTTGTACGTGTGAGCCCCACACCCTTCCAATATCTGCCAAGCTGCACGTTAACTATGAGGGTGCAGCTCACAGGCATTGTGAGCTCCTGTTGATTTTGCCAGTTACAGGTCCTTGATGAATGCCTGACTGTGAATCATTTCTTCCTTTCTAAATGTTTACACGTACTATGGTTCTTTTGGCATTGTACAGAGTAGAGAAGCCTTTTCACTAGGTGGAGGAGCTCCTGGCAGTCCTGATGTTTGCCTAGCACTGCGTGCAGCTCATTCACGTCAAGGCTGCTCTTTGTCCTTGAGAGCTCTCCTGTTAGGGCACAAGTGCTGGAGCCAGCCTGTCTGGATTCATGCTCCGGCTCTTCCGCGGGAGAAGTTCTTTTACCTCTCTGGGATCAGCTTTATCAACTATTTTATAGTTAGGCCAACAAAACTCACTTCCTCATGGTGGTATTATGAGGAAACAGGTTAACACGAACGAAAATGGCAGTGCCTCGGAGTGAACACTCACTGCACGTTAAATTTCATTATTTCATCACCCTCGCTACATCTGCTTTACCTTCCCAGTTTCCTTACCGTAATCTCAGTCACAGCAGCCACCGCACCAGGTTCATGAACACCACTTCCTATTTATTTTGAATTTTTTGAGTGATTTATCTATAATTTCTCTCTAGAGAATTCCACCTTTCTTTGGTTTGCACACAAAACAGAAGAGAAATATAGGTAACCACTGTATCCATTATACAAATTGTGAAGTCTTTTTGTATAAGGTTTTTAATTTGAAACAATTTCAGACTTAAAGAAAAGACCAGAGTACAGTACAAAAACGTTTTTCAGAGCCGTTGAAGAGTAAATTGCTGACGGATGTGCTCTTATTGACAAGTACATTGGTGTGTAATAAAATATGCCTGATGCCTCCTGTACACAGGCAAATGCTGATTAACTGAGAGGATGTATGTGCAAACGTTTGGTTTACAGTAGGAAAATATACTAAAAAAGTATGATAGTCATTCCATCAAGTGCGGAAAAATTCAAGATTTACACCTTGATTGCTAGAACAGGGAACTGAGAAACGATCATAGACCCAATGTCGACATTTTTTCTCTTTAAAATAATAGGAATGACAGTGCCAGTATCAGAAAGTGCTTCAAATACCGCCAGTTCTAAAAACAGAGTTGTAAAAGTCTAGTAGAATTACATGGATATGTCTTCAAAGTCATAGACAAGAAATCTTATTTTATAGGATATTAGAATCAACACATCTTATTTAGACTCAAAGCTCTGAGACCATTTGTAACCTCATTTATCTACGCTGGGTTACAAAATACTCTCTCTTAATAACTTGAGGCAGGGCAGTATATTATTTCTCATGATTCTTTAAAATGGCCATAGCCTTCATCCTCCCATGGATGAACATTGTGTATTAGGATGACAGAGATAAAATCTTGGCATTTGTGGTTGGCTTTGATAAATAGTTACTGGGGCTATTTATAAAGGGAATTGGTAGTCTAACAGTACTAGGAAATTGCAATCCAAAATATTAAAATTGAAACTGTCAACGTCCTAAAGCTTACCTTCAAAAATACATAGTATCTCTTCTGCAACATTCTATTATTCAAGTCAAGCAATAGGAGCATTCCAGCACTGGGATATAGCTCAGCGGAACAGCGCCTGCCCTGCAAACGTGAGGTTGTGGGTTTATTCCTGGTACCCAAAAAAAGAGAGAGCCCAAATAACAGGTGCATTCCAGATTTGAGAGGAGAGGAAATGGACTCTACTCCTTAGTGGGAGGAATTGCAAAGGATGTGTGGCCATATTTAATCCCAAACAAAGCACAGTAAGAAGGGTGTATAGGATTTCACAGGGTTACATGGGATGCAGTTAATGAACTCTGAAATGTTGGCCTGGAGATAAAGTGAAATAAGGACCCATAAGTTATTGCTGAAATATTAGCGGAGCTATCACAATAAAGCAAGGCTAAACTTGGATTTAGAATACAATTTGAAGTTTTGGAAATGTGATCTTGTCAGATTTAGTGTAGAAAAGTTTCTTACAATAGACAAGAGAATGTATTAGGTCATGTTCATTACCTCGTCCAATCCTCTCATAACTTGACCCCAGCAGTTTCTTTAACCAGAGACTTAATTCAAGAAAGCGTTCGAGACCACAACAAACAATGCTTCTTGAACACAGCTTCTGGGACTTTTATCAAAAACAAAAGTTTATCACTCAAGAAATGTTGATACGTAATTTTCCCCCATACGTCTTGATTTTTGAAGGTTTTGATTATCAAATATATAGCACTATAATTTAAATGACATGCAAAGTTATTTGATCATCAGTATGAATTAAATTATTAATAGCACACCTATAAATCTAGTTACTCAAGAGTCTAAGTACAAGCATCTTAAGTTCCATGCCAGCTTGGACAACTCAGCTAAACTTTGTCTCAGAATGGAAAAAAATAGCTAGGTGTGGTAGTGTATGCTTGTAACACTAGCATTTAGGAAGCTGAGGCAGAAGAATCATGAGTTCCAGGTCAGGCTTGGCTTTAAAGTGAGTTCAGGCTAGACTATACAATGAGATCCTTTCTCTAAAGCACATATATTATCCAATATTTTTAATACAGTAACTTCCAATGCTTCTACAATCTTTTAAGGTGACATTATCACAGGCCCTGCCATCTGAGATACTCATCTCGCTAACCTGGATTAGATTACACCTGATATGTCTCCAGCTTTTTTTTTTCAGAGTAAAGTAAGAAGTCCAAATTACGAGAAACCATAATTTTCTTAAAATGTCAAATAGAAACGTATCTCAAAGTGGTACACTAATGCCCTCTTGTGTCGAGATCTGAGATTGCGCTACAGTTTGCAAAACACAACAAAGCAAAGCATAGCAGACAATAGGTTAAAGCCAATACCTTCTTTATACCAGGTCTAGCGCTAGAGGAAAATAAAGAATTGGTAAGTTTTCTAAAAAGGGTGTGCAAGGAAAAGGAAAAAAATCTTTAGCATTTTTTGAAATTTTGTTTGTTTTTTTGTGGGTTTTCCTTTTTTCTTCTCTGAGACTATAAGCCAGCAAAAAGAAATAGCATCTTAAATACAGCAGAAGGTTTAGAAACATTTATACAAGACGTGGGTCTATGTGGAGTGGGTGGAGATTCAGAGTGAGGACAGAGTAATGAAGCTAATGATACATCCAGCGCACCTGGAAGGCGCTAACGCTCAGCGATTTTTCTAGCAACCCGTAAGTCATCAGCAGTGCAGGACCGCCGTCGGAATCATTCTGTCACGCCAGGATCATAATAAACAAGCAAACATCATGGTGAACATGAGCTGCATCAGTATTCAATCCTCCCACTAATTCCCAGTCCGCGGGTGCCAACTTCAACCTTCAAGATATTGTCAATAACTGCGAAAGGCATTTAGGAAGGACGGAGGTAAATACAAGTTAGGGCAGCAACTTGGAAATCACGGCTATTAGAATGACTTAGAGGAGAGATCAAAATCTCAGGACACTTTTCCCAGAAGAGTCGATTCAGTGACTCCCTCCTAGGCTTGGTTGGCAATGGACTTGTCTTCAGGTAATTCCCACGTGTCTCTGAGGCTGTGGTTCCTTCACCTGGTCACAGCTGATTTCATCATCATGTTCTCACTGCCTGTCCAACTCTTGTGGTGATTTGCTTTCACTGGACTCTCTGGTCAGATGCTCTATGTGCTGAGTAGTGTCATGTCAGTTCTTAACTTTCTGCTCAGTGTCTTCCCTCTGACACTCATCTCCATGGGCCTCTGTTATAATCCTTTAACCAATCCCCTCCATTAATGACCATACACCAGCTAAGGCAGGCGTATGAGCCTCAGGAACCCCAATTTTGCAGTCTCCTTCTCAGCTCTCTTGTTCTTTAAAGAAACACTTGTTGGGGGAAGGGGTCACCTTTTACTTCAAGCAACATGATCTGTGCAATGAGACTCAAAGGAGTTTCAAAGTGTAGGCAACGAAGACAAAATAATCGTTCTGCAAAACCAAATGCTAATTACCCTGGTGTTTTTGTTTAGCTTGATTCTCCCCATCACTGTCATCACTGACAACGTCCAGCCAAATTTTCTGTGTTCTTGTGTCCATAATGATTGCTTTCTCCCACTGCTGGTTGTAGTGTCCCTCTGGCTAGGCTATGCATCTTCTGTGAGGACAGACAGGACTTGAACCAGGTGGCCTTACTAATTAGCACCCTGACATCAACAGCTGCTTCAAACAGTTCTCTATATCTTCAATGGATATGATTTTTGGGAACTCTTATTTTGCTCTGTGCCTTAGAATGAACTCTCACTAAGGAGCCAGACATACCAAAACCCCAGTTCCTCAACAGAGTGGTTATGACCCAATTTGATGCCAACTCATGACATCTTCCTAGAAAGTCTATAGGAATTTAAAATCCAACAGCACTTAAGAGAATAAATCACAACTTTCATGTTGGATTGAGATTCTGAATCATATTTAGGAACAGAAGCAAAACATTAATGAGGTCTCATTCTAAAACAAGGAAGACACAAAATAGCTCACTGAAACTCACACGGGAAAAAGATAGGGATCTTGAGGCAGAGCTGGTCATAAACTAAGATCAAAGCCTGTAGGTGCTTTAATGATAGAGTCTAGAGCTTTGACAAGCATTGCTTAAATTTTATCTATCCAAGGCCAAGTTTGGACATGAGTATCAGTTTAAAAAAAGTATCAGGTGGAGATAAGCTAGTTTGATGGTACAATTTCAGGAAGTAGCTGGAGCTCTTCAGGGCCTTTTTGATGATTTGGTGCTAATGTGAGCCAAGGAAGCCTAGAAGACGGGTCTAACATTCTGACGTACACCAGGTGCTTAGTAAATGTTTAATAAAGGAGAGAATAAGGGAAGGAAGTCAGCAAGAGAGCTCAGTCATAACCAATATTATAAAGAACCTCTAGTTTGAAACAGGGATTCAAAACCTGAGCACATGGGCTGGCACCCACATTTTTATCTGTCTTTACAAATGTGGACATGGTCAAGCTACGCTTCTGTTGCCTACAGAGGAGTAAGCGTTGTTCCTGGTACTAAAGCCCAGACTCTGAAGGTACTCAACAAAGGAAGAATAGCAAGGATGTATTTTCTCTCTAAATTTAAGACTCTTTGGTAGTTTCAACGTCCCCCTTCCCAGGCTCACTGGTAACACTAATGGATCTTGTAATAGCCATCTGCTGCCTAAGCTACAGAGAGCAGAGTCATTACATGTTTCACAACAAGTGGAAGAGAAAGAATCCCCTACTCTTGTCCTAGACCATAAATGAATGCACAAGACAGTCTACTACTTTTTAATTGGATCTAACAAGCTGATCAGAAAAAGAAAGACCTGGGGACCACCAGTATGAAGGTTTATAGGTCCATACAGTATCAGAGTACTAGGAACTTTTTTTAATCATCAGAATTCTGATATGATATGTGACATTTTGGAGGGAATGGTACAGAGTAAGGGGTACTTTAAGGATAACCTAGTCTGCCAAGGTCAAAAAAAGGAGCCATGTCTACTTTGATGTTTATGATATGTAGGATATAACAAATTGAACTGAATTTAATAATACATCTCATGCTTGAGTGATAGTAGTGGTGCAGGTTGTCAATTTTGCTTTTCATTAAATTCATATGAAGGATAAACTGAGAAGTGAGAAAATAGATCAAATAATAAAAATGAGGTCCCAGGTCCTTAACAGATAGGCAAGAGGTAGGTTTGCATTTGCCATTTCAAAGAGAACCCTGTCATGTGAAGAATAGTATTTAAACAATAGTCCCAAGCTTTGAGTATATACCAAACCTAAAAGGATAAAGATTGAAGTACATGATTTCAGAAGCTAAGAAGAGTTCTTGTGCCAAATTAAACTAACGTCAGGATAGTTATCTGCACTTCATACTACCATTCAGAGTGGGCTTATTGTTAATAAAAGATCAGTGAAGAACGTCAGAAATTTTTAATTAGATAAAAAGAAACACAAACTTAATTAGATAAAAACACCAACTGTGTGTGTTTAATAGAAATGTTTTGGGTACACAAATAATTAAAAAATGAGCAAGTGGTTAACCCAACTCATCAGATACCCAGTGTAAGTCATATATATATATATTTGTGTGTGTGTAGATATAGTTATATACATATATTTTGAGAAATTGATCATGTTTAAAGTTGTTTAATAATTATATATGAAACATGATGCCAAAAAGAGAAAAAAATCACATGCATAAAATGCCAGAAGAAAATAATAATAGTTATACTTGGGACATGAAGTGGAATTTTCTTTAAGAATATTTTTTATACTTATTTTCTCTAACCAAGATTTTTACTATAAGCATGTGTTGATTAAAAACTAAATTTTGTTGTTAAAAATAGTTAAAGCATTGGTTCTTTCCTATGAACATCTTTAGGAGAAGGTGTTTCCCTTTAGTAAATGCTGTGTGTTAGCCACTGGTGTTTGTCAAGAGCTTTTGTGTAATGCTTGTTGGCTCTGGTCTCTGTCCTGAATTGAGGAGTGAATATAATATTTGGCCAAGTGATATCTTTCAGTGCTGGAGCTCCAACCCAGAATCCAATATACTGTTCTTCAGAGATTTCCCCCATAATTCTGTTCTGATATATAAAAGAATAAATTGCTCACATATTTAAGGCATAAATTATTTTTTCAGAGCTATACACAGATATTTCAACACTAATTTCATGAACTGAGCATAGAGGGGTAAGCCAGCGGTCAGTCTTTGCGGTAATGAAGGTCATGGTTGTGAACTCACTCAGACATCCTTTTGGACACCAGTTCTCATAGTATAGCTTCACATGTGGCAAACAGGATTCTTAGCTATGTAACCTTTACTTTTTATCAGTTATAATAGTTTTTAACCTAATTTTATAGTATCAGAGGAGTTTAATGCTATCTTGCATAGTTCTTGACATAAAAGTACTTTCAATAATTTATTCACTTTATTATATGTCACAATTTTTGTTGCTGTTGGGGCTTTTATTAGTGTTTGGTTTGGTGTTTACCCCTATCATTGTATGAAGAAGGCTTGTTTTTGCTTCCTAGACTAAGTAACTGCTAGTAATCCAAACCACTTTGCTATTGCTTTACCAAGTAGCCCTGGGTGCAAGGAGAAGAAATTTTCTTAAACTCAGTGAGTTTGATGACTTACTTCATATAAAATCTGAACCAAGCATTTCAGTAGCTTCAGAGACCAACAGAGCCTAAGGATATCCTCCCCTTAACTCTGAAAAAAATCCAAGCCTTAAGGGAAAAGCCAAAGGAGAATGAATAAAGGATAAACACATATAATAAAGAGAAAGCTTCAAACGCTTTCAAATTTTATTTTTCCAGATATATCCCTTCTCTGTGCTTCTGTAAACTTAGGGGAAATCCTGTTGGAAAACCCCTTTGACACTGATTCAAACTCCCATCCATATCTTTTAAATTTATGTTTACCATGTGTCTACTTCTTACCAATCCCCTTCAAATACCTCGAGGCAGCTTCATTTTTGAACAGCTGTGTTGACAAGTGCTTTTTAATATTTATTAAATATCTGCCTTGTGACAGAAAACCAATGGTCCTATTTCTACTCTCTAAAGAAACAAAAGAAAATGCCCCTCATTTTTATGAGTGCATTTCAAATACAGCTTATATCCCTTCCTGTCCTGTGTATTTACTATTAATAATTCATTTATTCAATATATTCAGGAGGAAGCATTCACTCACTACATTGTCTAGCATAAATTGTGCTTGGCTTTAGGGAGCAACAATAACAAAAAAGACAACACGGTCTGTAAAACCCGGAGTCTTATGCTAGCCTCAGTCTTCTTTGCTCTAAGTCAAGTTGATTTCAATTGATTTTGTATAGCCTGATTTTATCCCTCTCCCTCCTAAATACACTCTTCTGAATGTGTTGTAATCATCCGTTGTTCTTAAGGCTTGGCATGCAAACCATTCTAGTTATGCTCTGATCAAAGCAAACATAACATTGGGTGCAGTCTACCTGCCTCTCAAGTCAGTTCCTCTTAATGGCACATTCTCTGAAAACATGAATCCTTGAGACGCTCACCTGTTCCTAGTGTCCTGATTCAGGCAGGGAAAGCTTCGTCTAGAGATAGTTCTTTTTATTCATTTCTGGTTTTGTTTGTTGTTTGGAGACAATGTCTCATCCCGGGCTGCCTCTTACTCTGTGTGTGACCCATGTTGGCCTCCACTTTGCAATCCTCTCACTCCAGTGCCCCAGATAAGACTGTAAGCATCCACCAACCAGCCCAGCCCAGAGATGCTTCTTGCATGCTTCCCTTGTTTTCTATTTCTGTAGCCTTGCTCCTGCCCAAACTACCAGGAGTTACCAATAGATTCTTTCTTGTCTATGGTCTTTCTAATATTAATCCATTCACACTATCAGCAAAACACAATTCTTTTTTCCCCATCAATCTACTAGAGTGTCTTTTTTTTTGTTTTAGAAACACACTTGCTAGTAAATTACTTTCACATGCATCCTGTCTTCAGGCTCTGCTTCTGAGGAGTCTGATCTAGAGCCACGAGAGAGGATATCTTTGATTTGCTTCCCCACTGGCCAATGCCATGGTTCAGCTAGCATGGAGCCTTTCGCCTTCTCATCTCCCCTGCATATCCAGATACCTGCATCATCTGTGGTGCTTCCAGGGGACAGAGGCAACTGAGGACCTCTGTCTCTGTGTGTGTGCACATTTGTGCATTCACGTGTGATGAGGGCATCGTTCCCATTTCAGTGCTGTAGTCTATTCTAGTTCTCCAAAACAATGTTTACATAACTTCACTGTGTCTCCTTTCTCTTTACAGCGCTCCAGACTTACAATAAGACCCTTTCCAATCTGATTTTCAGGAAGCTCATGTCCTCCTTACTTTCTTACTGTATGTTTCACCCAGGTGACAAAGTTTGAGGGAAAGACTTTGTCACTCATTTATTTCCACATTCTCCTCATATTCAGTCGATGCACAGTGATGTTAGTTATACGAGAGACTTTTGTGTAAGTGTGAGGATGTCTGCAGTGCACCTTTCTAACTTGAGTCCATATTTCCCAACAGCCAAAGAAGCTGATTAGCAGGTTTCCCTGTGTACCAAAGCACCAGTTGCCCAGTGGTAGCCAAGGCACGGAGACTTTTTTCTCCTCTGGGTGCTCGCATCTCCAGTTCCCTTATCCCTGCCTCTTGCCAAGTGACCCACTCACCTGAGGCTCTGCTCTGGGGAAGAAGAGGAGGGGAGACTTCATTTAAATAACACATTTTCTCCCCTTTCTCATCCCTGTTTTCTAGCATATTTTGTAGCTGTGAATTGATTAAAATTCGCATAGCATTTTCACAAGTTTATCTTTATTGTCTCTAAACAATTTAGTTGTCCATTTTGGAAATGAAGACAAGATGCCACTGTGAAGGTTATAATAGTATTTATGTGAAGGACCACTGAGATGGCTCCCCCTAAAAGAAGATAATTTGTCTCTACTTTGCCTCACCCTAACCCTACTTCTGTGTACTCATATGTATAGAGCTGGCTAGGAAAACTCTACCCCGTTGTCTTAGTTACTTTTCTTTCATAGCTGAGACAAAATACCCAATGCCAAAAATGAAGGAAGGAAAGGTTTATTTAGCTTGCAGTTTGTGGAGATTTCAGTCCATACTTGGCTGTCTCAGAGGCAGAGTGGCACATGGCAGAGGACAAACATTCATGGTGGCAGAACACAGCAAAAACAACCAGAGCCAAAGGGAGGAATGGCGGCAAGCAGCCTCTTTCCCTCCCTTACATTGTAAACAGGCTGCCCCCACCCAGGGGCCTGTAGCACTCACACAGTCTCCATGCCCTCCTTTTCTACAGGCCCAGGATGTATACAGATAAGCACCCCAGCTCCCTTCTGAGTCACATAGGTAACCTTCTAAACTTCCCAAATTAGTACAATAAACAACATCCCAGAAGGGTAAGGGCATGTCCTTTTTACCTCAAGATGCACAACTGCTGAGTCACTCAGCCAAACCTCTAGACTCTCCAAGTTGACACAGTGTATCAACCATAACACCTGACAATTGACTTTAAGCGATATAGATGGTCTAATGAGGCCCTGATGTGTAGCCTTTGAAGGAAAGCAGCAGGTGATGCTGCACCTTTAGCTCTCTACTAGTAAGCATAAGCCAGGCCTAGAGATACTGTGCTGTCAGCTGAGACTGAGCCTCAAAGAAGAGGCCCAGCTGGGTGTACTGATGTACACCTGTAATCCCAGCACTTGGGAGACTAAGGCAGGAGGATGGCCATGCATTTGATACCAGCCTGGGCTACATAGTGAGTTCAAAGCCAGCCTGAACTACAGGAAGAATCTGTCTCAAAACCATAAATACATAAATAAAAAAGAGGCCATGACATTCCAGGGCAAAAAGGCCAGACATCAAACCTAAAGCAGCAGACCCAAAACACAAGCTACTTCCTCAAACTGTGTTGTGCAGATTCCTCAAAATGTAGAGGTTATCTGTTACCTAAATCCCATACTCTTTCTATATACCTCTATCTAGATACTACAAAAAGGCTATGGTGCCTCTCACCTAGCCCAGCTCACAGCAGTCATGTACTTCCCACCACTCTCACAGTCACTCAACCCTGAGCCACTCCTTTCTTCACAAATTAATAAAACCTGGGTTCAGTCATGCCTTTGTTCTGGTTAGCCATTGTTCCAACTAAACTTAGGACTCCCTTGGCTCCCCACAACAGCAGGTATATCTTTGTCTCTTTAGTCTCATTTTGGGTTACACTAAAAGTGATAAATCCAATAGATTTATCACTTTACTTACTAGATTCCAGTAACTTGGAATTACAAAGATGTAACAAGGTCTGGATCAGGCTTCTTATATTTTATTCAGTGCAAATTACCACTGCACAGTCAGAGCATGATGAAAACATATAGAAAGGTTTTTCAACCCATGTTTGTAGGGTGGTATATTTTGTTGAAAGATTTCTCAGAAATGAAGTCTATACTTGAATGCAGACAAGTTTGTTAACAACCCAAGGACAATTCACGAAGGACCTATTACACCATATTAAGGAATTTGCATTTTATCATAATTACAAAAGAACATAAATGTAAAATTTTAATTACATCATCAAAATTTAAGTGACATCATCATTCTGGGAAAAGGGAGTGCAAAGAATATAAGATTGTTATAAAGGATGAATAATCTACAGGTCTAATGTACAGATTCAGGAGTGTAGATAACATTGTACAATAAATAGGAAATTTGGTAAGAGTAAATTTTAGGTGCCCTTACCACACACATATAAAGTGGATAACTATGTGACAGGATACATGTGTTATTAATAGACAGCAGTAATAATAAATATTATATATTAATACATGATTATGCCTTCATTTTATTAATAAATTTTTTTCTTAAAAATACAGAAAAGCGCACAGCATTTCACACTGGCAGAGAATAAAGAACAAATGAATCAGGCCATGGCAAAGAGCTACAGGAGCCAAAGCGAAAGCCTTTCCAATGGAATGAACAAAGCAGAAACAATTTGACCAACATGTTAAATGACATGGCACTGAATAACCGAAAAAAGTCCATGACACTTTGTACTTATCTTAGTATTTAGACTTGTATGAATCTCAATAATTTATGTAGCTAGTCCATGCCCAAAGCATGAGGTTTAACTTCTCTCCCCTACATTAGCTGCATTTATTGAACTTCTTCTAAATAATAGATTATGAAAAAGGAGTGAAAAGTAACCCTATATCTGAGAAACACATTGCGACCAGATGATGTACCTGATGTCGCCATTGTCACACCATGTTGATACTGTGTGTTCATCATAAGCTCTCAGAAGAGAATCTCAGCTCTGTGATATTCTTTCTCCAAATCCAATTCTATAACTTGGGTGTAACCATGAGAAGAAAAGTAAATAAAATAAATTGATGAAAATTCTAAAACTACCAGGCTATACCTCAAAGCTTGTAAAGAATAACTAAAGACCATCACAAACCAGGGAAGGCTACAGAAACATGAAAAACAGATATAGTGGGGCATCCTAGACAAGACCCTGGAATTTTTCAAGGAAAAAGGACATTAATGGAAAAGTTTCTGAAATCTGAATAAATCCTGGCACTTAATTAATGTTAATATACAAGTACTTGTTGTTTTAGTTTTCACAAAAGTGTCCAGGTAATATAAAATGTTAACAAGGGAAAACTGGGATAGAGAGGTGCACAAGCTCTGCACTATGTTTAAAATTTTTCTGTAAATCTAAAACTAGTTCTATCCTAAGAAATCTATTTTTAAAATAAAAAATAGTTCAATAAGTTGATGATGGTCTGAACTAAGGAAGTGTTGATAAAAAGAGAAAAGAGTCAAGATTTTCTAAGTACATTCAATGTGATTTAATGACCATACTAGGTGTCAAAGAAGGCTGGTATAGGTCAGAGAGGAAACAGAGACCACAGTGTTGGTCATGTGGAAGAATGCAGTCACAAATCTAGACCTTCTTCCCGGGTCACAGGCGATAGACTCTTTGATGGACAATGTAGGAGAGGCCACCTGGAAGAACTTAGAAGGACAGTAAGGCAAGGTAATGGAATAAGAATAGAAATAAGGACATGGATAAAAGGCAAATTGAGAAATTTGATGACTGATTAGATCAACGACAAAGGAAAATTAGGGACCAAAGATGACTGTGAACCCAAGATTGAAAAACTGATGATGCTTTAAAGAGAACTGGTACAATTATGGAAAAGAACAGACAGGAAAGTTGAAAATAGATCTTTTAATAATTGTGCTTGAAATGATATCAGGGTATCTAGCAAAAATGTCCTGCAATCGAGTGAGCCATGTAGTGGCTGGAGAGATATATCACTGTCTTGGTTACTTTTTTTCTCATTGCTGAGACAAAATACCCAGCACCCATAATGAAGGAAGGAAAGGTTTATTTAGCTTACAGTCTGTGGAGGTTTCAGTCCATACTTGGCTGGTTCTGAGGCACAGTGGCACATGCGAGGGCAAACTGTTCAGGGCAGCAGAGCACAGCAAAAACCACCAGCAAAATGGAGGAATGGCTGCAAGCAGCCTCTTTTCTTCCCTTACATTGTAAACAGCCTACCCCCACCCAGGCGTCGTGAACCTCTCACACAACCTCCATGCCCTCCTCTTCCACAGGCTCAGGATGTTTACAAAGGAAGCATCCCCGGTTTCCTTCTGAGTCACTCAGCTAAACCTCTAGATTCCCCAAGTTGACACAATGTATCAACCATAACAATCACGTATATAGAAACGTGGAAAAGACTGAGGTACTGTCGTTCACCAGTAAGAATGAATTCATTAATGGAATGTGACTGATGGGAAGACCAAGCGCCAGCACCTACTCCAACTGTTGAACTTTCTTCACCACTCTCTCTCTTGCTATGGTTGTGCCCTACCCATCCTATATTTCTTTATTTGCAGTGTAGGTATCATTATTGACTGTCATATATGCTGTGATCTTTAGGTATAGAATTCTTTTGTTTCCATATATCACAAATGAAACTGTCTTCTTCCTATAAACATTTGCATTTCACGAATAAAATTCTTCTTTTCTTGCTGCCTGGTCATTTAGTTAACCATTGCTGGACAGAGAAGGCCAAGCCAGAAGGAGAGCAAAGCTGCTGAAAAGTCACCTCAGGACCTCAGTAAGGAAAGCTGGATGGGGAATATCCAACTTCTGGGTGCTCCATCTGGGTCTCTCCTGTATGAAACATTAACAGAAGGGCAGTTTTAGATACTTCTTATAAATTAAACACAGAGTCAAGAAAGATTATACAAATAAGAGAAAAGAAAAAGGGCAGGTAGCCAATCCCAACTTTAACACGAGCTAATAAATGGCAGCAACCTTTAGTGTCATGGTCAGAACTGTGAGATCTACATGTGTTATCTTTGTTATTCCTTGCGACAGCCCATGAAGCAGGCACAGTCCTGAGTGTATAACTCCGAACCATACAGAGCTCTTTGTGTTTTATATTTTTCATTTTTTGTTTTTTATTAGTACATGTTTGTAGTATGTAATGATCACATTTCTTGTGGAGAGGTGGTATATACGAACAACATACCTTGTTTTTTTACCCATTTGACAGCAAAGGTCATCTGGAAGCTATTTAAGCCAACTTATTTTCTTATGATGGTCCCCAATTTAGCAACAGTTTTACTCAATTTTTGAACTTTAAGATGGTGCCAAAGCATGTATGTACACATTCTGTTTTCCTCTTTTAGTACAAAATTCAATGAGTTACAAGAGATACTCATTACTTTATTATGCAATGGCTCTGTGTTAGGTAATTTTGCCCAAATTTAGGCTTGTATAAATGCTTACAAGTTAAAACATCTTACAGGTTAGGTGTATTAAGTGCATTCTGACTTGTGATACTTACAATTTGCTACAGGTTGATCAGGGCATGACCCTATTCTAACTCCACATTTTGGTCCTTATTTACCATTTAGATTTCTCACATCAGAGAAAGAATGTCATATTTAAATATGTGTGTCTGATTTATTTCATGTAAAATCTGGTCTCAAATCCATTTATCTAACAATGTCTCAAGTTTATCCTTTTTTGTATCGTAATAGTAATCCACTGTATAAAAACCACACACCTTCTTTTCCATTCATCTGTTGATGGGCGTTTGGGCTGTTCTGAGGTTTAGCTATTACAAATTGTGCTGATATAAACATGGTGTGGGTATATCACTGTGGTGTGTTGCTTTTAATTCTTTTGGAAAGATATGAAGAAGAGTAATAGCTGGGCCAAATGGAGTGTGTAGTTGTTTTCAGGAGTCTCCATACTGATTTCAACAGTGGTTGCACCAGTCTGCACTCCCACCAACAGTGGAGAAGAGTTCCTTATTCCCTACAGCCCCTCCAGCATTTGTTATTAGTTGATTTCTTACTAATAGCCTTTTTTTTGGAGGGACATGGAATCTCAGCATTGTTTTAACTTGCATCTCTCAAATGACCAGGGATGCTGAACATATTCTCATATATTTATTTGTTGCTTGTAGTTCTTCATCTGAGAAGTGCCTATTCATCTCAGAGATGCATTTTTAGAGTGGGTCTTTAAATTTGAGGGATCTAGAATTTTTAAATTCTTCATATATTCTAGATATTATCCCTTTGTCTGAGAAACAGCTGGAAAATTTTTTTCCTGCTTTGTGGGTTCTCTTCATTCTGCTGGTGATTTATTTTGCTACATAGAATCTTTTTAATAAGATGAGATTTCTGTTGTTGATTGTTTCTAGTACTTCCTGTGTGATTGGGGTTTTGTTCATAAACCTTTGCCTACACCAATATCTTCAAGGGTTCTACTTCTTCTGCCTTCCAGCAGATTTAGTGTTTCTGTTTTAATATTTAGATGTTTGATTCATTTGCATTTTAGTATAGTGGATGAGGAGAAATATGAATCCATTTTTAACCTTCGATATGTGAAAAACCCATTTTTTTCTGATATCACTTACTGAAGAGACCATCTTTCTTCTAGTGAAGGTGTTTCACTTCTGTGTCCAAATGTACTTTGTAACAGTACAGTTGGGTGTTAAGATCCCCCATTACAATTGCATTAGTGTTTGGTGTTTCATGTCCATTATTATTATTTGTTTATAGTTGGATGTACTGGTATTTGGTACACACATATATATATATATATATGTTTTCTCTTCCTCTTGGCTGTTCCCTTAGCAATATGTATTGACCTCCCTTGTCTCTCTTGATCAGTATCAGTTTGAAATCCATTTTGTCTGTAAATTGAGCATCTTCCCAAGCTTTTTTCCAGGTTCTGGTCACATGAAGTATTGTTTTCCATTCTTTTACTTTCAGTCTATGAATCTTTTATTTCAATCTGTTCTAGTATGTGGCATATTGTTGGATTTTGTTTCTTGATCCATTTTGCCTGTCTGTTTGTTTTGATGGTGAGTTAAGATGATTTACATTGGTGGTTATAACTGACATGTATTGAATTATCTTTGTCATGTTATTTGTCTGGCTTTGGTTCCCTTTCTTTCCTCTGTGTTTAATTGCTTGCCTTACCAAGTGGATTCATTCTATTGAGGTTCATGGAATTATAGTCATTGTTATCTATTTATAGGATACCTTTTGATTTTAATGGTCATGAATTATTTACCATGGGTGTGTCTTATTTTTCTGTCAATTTTGAAAGATACTTTTGCAGAGTACATCAGTCTGATTTGGAGCTTGTTTTCTTTTAGGGCTTGAAATACTTCACTCCAAGCTCTCCTTGACTTAAGGGTTGTGTTGAGAAGTTTGTTGTGATTTTTACGGATCTTCCTTTATAGGTGATTTGTTTCTTCTCTTTAACAGCTTTGAATATTCTGTTCTTGTTTTGAATTTTTGGAATCTTTTTTCTCATCAAGAGTATTTATTATTCTTGTGAACAGCTTTGCAAAAATAGTAGCACTCAATTTGCTTAACATATTCTCATGTACAGCTAATTTTAAATAGCACACTTTTACATATTTGAAGTGACTCTTGTTCCAAGTAGAGCAATACTCTTTTAAGAACATAGGATATCTGGAAAATTAATGAACCAGAAGAACTTTTCATGTGTAGGAATTTTGATTATTATATGCCTTGCTGTAAATTACTCATGCCTAATTAGAGTTCTATATACCTCACCTACTGTTATGTCCAATTCTTTTTCTATGCTTGGCAACTTTCCTTCTATTACTTCTGTGAACATTTTTTATGTAAATTGAGATATCTCCTCCATTTTTATTGACTCTCATCGATCTTATAGTCTTCTTCTTTGCATCATCTAGCAATTATCGGATTGATCTTTTGTGGTCCCTTGATATTTTTAAGAAATTTTCTTTCCATAACTCCAGACCATAAACCTGTCTTCTAGATTTTATATTACCCCAGAGATGCATGACACTCTCTAGGCCAAACTGCCATTCTTAATAGAAGCCTCACAGAGGTGCACTCTACAAATCTGTAAGGCAGATATGAAGACACTTCAGTGAGTGCCTCCAGGCTGCATTATTCTTCATGAAATTCTACCCAAACATCTTGAGTTCTGGCTGATCCCGTGTGCTCCCCATGTTTACACCTCACCCTGACACTCAGAGGTCTGAGATTCAGCCAACCCACTGCTGCTCGGAATCCCTAGTTCAGTTGGCCCCCTTCCAAAGTGGCAACCAGCCAGTCTCCTTTTCCTGGGAATGTTTGAATTGGATTGGAATCACTTACCTGCCACTGTAGTCCACAGCATCCACTGCCCTGTTGTACTGGTCTGTTTCCCTAAGGAGGCCTCTACCAGCAGTCAATGTGCTTCTGTAGGTTCAAGCTGCTTTTCTGATGCCACAAGCTGGGATTCAGGGAGAAAGCACTGTTTGCCAACTCCCTCTTATGCATTGAGATTCCTCCCTTCGTTCTCTCTTGTGGGTTCCAGTTCTTACTTCATATCCTTGCTGGGTCCAAGGGACTATCTCCCTTATTCTTCTTTTCCCCATGTTGCTATATTCCAGCATTGCACCTTCAAATCTCAGAGGCTGATTTGCTGCCATCTTCCCAGAAGCCCCTCAGTGAAGGTACTTGAGCAGATTTTCAAAAAGTACTTTGATTGTTCATAGAGGTTTCAGTTGCCTAATTTGGTGGCTTCAAGCCAGGGTGGTATGGCAGAGGGGTATCATAAAGAAAAAGCAGTTCATAGCAAAGCAGGGTAGGCAGAAGATAGCAAACAACCAGAAACCAAACTCAACTTTTCTAAACTTAAAAAAAAGCATGACCTGAGTCTCAAACTCATCTGGTCCCAGGAGTTTAGGTGGAAAAATTGAAATCTAAGAGTCATTAGTGTGAAATTTACCTCAAAGTCACATAGTCTATCCTTCATCAAAAACTGGTCGTTTATGCATTTTTGTAATATGCTGAAAATGTTATTACCTTAATAGCTGACACCAGAATTCATCTTAAAATATCTACAAGGCTGACTTATCACCTAGATCTGCCCTAAACAAGAGAAAAAATGATTGGTTTCTGAGTGAAGGGGCTAGAAAAGGGAAAGTAAGAGTAACCAAATAATTATGAATTTAGCTACTGGTTGAGAGCAGATAATCAGGGAAGATTCCCAGGTAAGTGTAGTTATAAAGACTGATAATTGTTTTAAGGCATTTTGCTGTTTGGTATGCATTGCAAGGCCCTCCACCATTCCTTTAGAAAAGTATTAGATATAACATGCCCACAAATGATTAGAATGAATAGATTTTCCCCATTTTATCGGATACTACTGGGGTGAACAGTGTACTTCACTCTAGAGATAAAATAAAACATCATAATGTCCAGGGGTCTAGTCTAGTAGAGGAGGCATATAAGAAAAATTAAACTTCAGAAATTAATGTTCTGTAATAGAGATACATATACATGCAGTTTGCGAAGGTGGTGGAGGAGCTCTTTCTGTTGGCCTGAGTACCATTATTCCCACTGTGTATCTACATGGTGCAGACAAAGCATATCTATGCACATACTACGTCCATCCTTGAGGACACAAGTAAATATATTGTGACCTACTCTTTCCTGATTCAAGGGCTAATTATTAACTTGAGTAAAGAATGATGACAAAACTTTATAGACCTGTCCTCATGGGTGCTGATAAAACTTACTGGAATGGGGAAGTTAGGTGGGCACCTGTTGATTTTCACATCCTGTAGCCACAGTTTGCCTAATGCCAAGAAAAATAACAGAAACTAGATGTACAGAGCTTGTAATATTTAGCTTGATATTTGAAGACTTCTGACATAGCTGCTTCTTAACTCTTTTGTGTGTTATTATTCAGGGAATGCCTTCACTTTTCTGAAATCACCCCTTCTATCCCTCTATAGCTTACTTGTCAACAAGGCCCAGTGGCTTGACTGTGCCCATCCTTTGAAACTTGACTAAGATATGTCTGGTGCTCAGTTCATTGAATGATGCTTTTTCACCTTTCTTGTCTCTCATGGAAGTTGGTAAAGCTACCTACTTATAATTACTATATTAATATAACATCATCATTACTATAATCACTACTGTTGAACTTTTCAGAAAGGTATATGTATCAGCTACTGTGGTATTTTATTTCCATTATTTTAATCCTTCTGCCATTATTTTTCTTATTTCCTAAGTAAGGAAAAGAGACACAGAGTTTTCTTATTCCTAGTGATAGAGATTACATTGAATGTATACAAAACTGAATTGGATGACATAATTGGAACATTGGCTCAGACTTTAGAAGGCAGGAATCTTAAGTTAACATTGTCATTGACAACATGTCTGATGTTTTTAAAGTTCTCATTAGTTTGAAAATTTTAATTCTCTTAAACATATGTATTATAAGTAGCTTCCACTGACACTTGTATCAGTACATGAGTACAGTGTACTTGTATGGTTTCTTCTATATTTTTATACTTCTATAGTATCTTCTCATCCTTTGTATCATAATTCTGAAAAACAAAAGTTTTTAATATTTCCTCAGTCTAGTTTAACAATTTGTCTTTCATCATTAGTGTTTTATATATCCTGTTTATGAAAACTTTGCCAGTCTCCAAGATCATGAGGCCAATGCAGGCCTCAGCAGGGACAAATGACACATAGAGGTTCAGCTAACTATAAGTCCATTGCTTATCTCCAGACAAGAGTCTAGGCCTTGAGCAAACTCACATGTAAACATGAAAATCCAATTTGTTAATCTTAAATTCTGCTCAGAATCACTTCCTAGTGGTCTCCATCACCAGGCAAACAATATTTATTCTATTAAACACTGATCAAATGAATCCTAAGTGTATTATCCATTGTTAAAATTCATAGAAAGTGAGCTATATTATTACTAGCTACTAAGTACAATTCTAAGTGAAGTGGGGAATAATATGTCTGCATAATATTTATTTACAATTCCTGGGTTTATTCCTATACCAAATAAATACAAAATTATGTACATTTTTGTAGTTAAGGAAATTGCTGTCTCTAAAGTACCATTTCTTCTCACAGTTTTAAGGCTAATTTGTGCCTAACACCATAGCTTATCATTGTAGTGATTTTAAAAGCAAGATTGCTTGGCACCTATAGTTGTTGTAGTGAAATGAGTCATCACTCATAATAAGAATGTGCTATGTTTCTTAACAATTGTTTTTGTCTTGTCTATACCATTAGGCTATAACAGAAAATTTGTTTTTTACTTTACATTTATAGACAAATGTCTAAAAACCATTTTTTGGTAGAACAACCTAAGTAAGGGTTTGGCATCAAGCAGGCCTGAATCTGAATGTTGTTCCTGCTACTACTATTATCTATCAATTTTTTGCAACAAGATCCCAGCCAACCTGCTTTCACTGCTGCTTATGAGATCAAAGAAAATAATGTTTTTCTCAAATACAAACTCTCCTTCGTAGTGGCAATGGTAACTTTTTTAGCGGCAAGAAAACTACTATGTAAATAATGGTTTGAGATTTACAAAAAAAGGAACTTCACTGATTTAACCAATATTTGTCATTAGACTAAACTCCATAGTTTCCTCAGCACTCAGGAGACAGAACTGAGAAAGTAGGTACTCAACAAATATTTGGATTATAACAATAACTGAGTGAATAAAAGGCTGAATGAACCAATAAATGACTAAGGAGGTACTAAGAGCATGGAGATGAATAAGGCACACGCTTTGCTTTTTAAGAAAATTAGTATATATTTTATTACTGAATTTATGTTATTGCAGATATTTATCTAGTATCCAGTATTTTTGAGGTACTTTGCCAGGTACTGTAGTAAACAAAACCATCATATTTGTTCCTTAATGTGGAGAGCTGTTACACAAGACTGATATAAATAGCTGTAGAATTGAAATCCTGTTAAATGCCATGAAGTACCGGTATCATGAAATCATACAATAATAGGACTAATTTTAACTGAAGAAACAGGTAAAGGAAGACTCCACAAATAAAGAAAAACAAACAGTTGTGGGAGAAAGCACTTAAGTCCTAAAGGTTAAAAGGCTTTTTATTTCCCGTCCTATTAAGGCAGAACAAAGAAAGGGCCAATGTATCTCAGTAGACTGAGCAAGGAGGAAGTTGGTAGGAGATAAAACACGACATAGGTATCAAGTCATGCAGAACCCAAACCAAACCCTTCCGAGGGACTCTGAGCTATGAAAAACTGGAGGGGGATATGGTCACATTTGCATTTCATACAGATCACTTGAGTGTTCTAGGGATAGAGATTTAAGGAAAAAACAAAAGGTGTTGGGAAAACATTTAAGGAAATGGGGGAAAGTCCAAGGAAATGGCAGAAATGCTAATGCTGCGGCCATCTTAGTCATGAATCTAAAGGAGCATGAGATAACAAATGAAGGGTAGAAGATGGTGCCTTGTAGGGAGAAAGGGAAGCAAAAGGTGAGCCCTTAGAATTTGCCTTCAATAATAAGCTGTAGAAAATGAAGATAAAAGTATTGGTGGTGGTGAATGATCAAATGATCAAAAATGATCAAAAAAGTGCTGTGGAGCACTTTAGATCTGAGGTTGCCTCTAGCATGTCTAAATGAAGGTATCAAGAAAGCCCTTAAACCCCACCCCCAAGTTTCTCCTGCAGTTAAAAACAAAGTCCTCAGGAGGCCCTGCGAAACCCTTCATAAACCAGGCCCTTGTTCTTGCTTGTCTCATCTCCTATTTTTCTTTCTGTGACTTGCCACAGCCAGAATGGTACCCTGGGTGTTCCCTGACTATCTCAGGCTTCTTTCTGCCTCAGTGCCTTCGTGTTTGCCGTTCTTTTGGGAATGCACATTCTTAGGTACTCGCCTGACTGCACTCCTCACTTCCTTCTGTCTGAATGTCACTTAATCAATAAGTTCTCTGATTTCTTCATCATCAACTCCTCCCAAGTCTGCCCTTTTCTCTCCTTTGTTCCACAATATTTTTCATAAACTGACATTTAAAAATCATTTGCCATTTTTGTTGTCTCCCTTAACTAAAATGCATAAAACCCACAAACATACAGGCTTTGTCATTTTATTGACTAGAAAGAGCACATTCTTTAGCAGATGCCAAAGCCTAGTCCAGATCTCAGTGTTCACTCTACAGAGGAGCTATCAGGTCAGCTTGCCACTTAATAATGGGTGCTGGCTGATGGCACAGACCCCTGGATAGAGACAAGGAATTTAATCATTCCAAACACTTGCCACTGTCAGCATTTGTGCTGGTTTCACAAGCTCCAGCTTTCACAACACAGCATGAAGAAGGCCAAGTGGTAGTTGCCCAGAAAATACAGTGTGTTACGAGAAAACGAGGTCAAAGTTTACAAAATTTCGAGATCTTTTCCAAAGGGTAATAAACCCACATGAATTTGTCCTGGAAAAAGTAATTTTTACTATGCTAGACATTTAAAGTAATCCTCCCATTTACACCAGATGAAACTTTATTTTCCAACTCCGTGAGCTACCTAAACACCTGGGACAAGGTCATCTGAAACAAAGGTTGTGATACTGCTACTCACCAGGCTTGCAGAAGGGTGCAGCAGAATGGAGAATGTTCCCTATCAGCTCATACCACAGACTCAGTACACAGCTTTGAATGAAGTATCAAGTCCTTTTTGTTGTTTTTTAGGGTTTTGTTTTACAAAAGTATTTTTTTAATTTTTATTTCTTATTAGTACATACATATTTGCAATGCACAATTAGTGCATCCCGTGTAGCAAGTCTGTGCACATACACAGCACATTTTAATTCTCATTTTCATCCGTGTTTCCTCCCCTGCCACTCTTCTCTCTCCATCATCCTCTTTCCTTTAGTAATAGTTCTGTCTCTCTATTTCCTATTGGCTATTTTTTATTTTGCTCTTTATATTTTGGGTTTCTCGTGTAAGAGAATCCATGTAATAATTAAAATTGTGTGTCTGATTTATTTCACTTAGTATTATGATCTCAAAGCACATCTGTTTTCCAGTGAATGGCTGAAGCTCATCCTTCTTTATGGCGGAGCAGTGCCCTTTGTGCCCTGGCAGGCCCTTGCCAGAACCATGTTCCAGGAGATCCAATGTACTCGGGCACATCCACAGCCACAGAGTAGATGGGATCTTTGAGTTCATCTTGCAGATGATAAAACAGGCTCAAGAAAGGAAAGACTCCTACAATCAAAGGGGAAGTTAAAGACCCAGCTAACTAGCTAACCAACAGGACTTTTCCTGATAGGATTTGGGGCCCACCCTCCCCTTTCACCTTTGTTACTCAGGTGGCACTCTGCAGGCTGGGAGGCCAGTCCAACACACGAGTCAATCAATAACCAAGAGCACCTGTGACACAGCACAGCAGGTGGAGCCTCTGTTGCCATCTGCCCATAGGACACTCCAGTCCCAGGGTTCACAAGAGGTGTGGTACATTCCGTACAGTTTTCAACTAACTTCTGGACGCAGAGTTTCAGCCATGAAGACAACAAGCATCTTTCTTCTTAGCCTCTTTGCCTTGCTCAGTTTATCTGGTAAGTGTCTTTATATGTTTTTCAAATATGAGTAAAATTTTTGGACCTGTTGGTTTGCTAAACACACTATCTTCTGGAAATTTTAGCATAGTGTAGTATCAGCTGAGACTAGCTAGTCTTTCTTTGTCTTTTGCTCCCAAAGAGGTGAAATAAAATCAATAGATGAAAATTATGCAATGAAGAAGTCTTGACGTAAGTTGAGGGACACAATTCTAGTAAGAAGTTTCTACAGGTAGAAAGATTTTCTATCAGGATGACCCTTTGTCAAGCATATGGTAGAAAAAAGAAAGTAGGAATAGCTCAACCTTAGATACTATTCTAGTGCTTGTTTCCACAACACATATGCCAAAATTAAATACCACTCTAATGCTGTAATGCTTCTAGCCTATTTACAAATTTTAAATTATAGATTTGCATAACACAGACAATGAAGGCATAGAAACAACTAGGTATACTCAGTGGAAGAGGAATAGTTTGACTGATTAAAGTGTTTTAATTTTTGATCTCCACACCATTTTAAGGAATATTTTCCTTCTTGTATAGATGGTTTCCCTGAGTCCCTAAACTGCACCTGAGAAATTCTGGGAGACAATTCTGAGCCCACAGGATTTAGATCCATTTTCTTTTGTCACTGAAAATGATTAACATTTTTAACTTGGTCTTCAATGTTGTGGAAGTTATTGAGAGCCAAATCAGCAGTTTTCCGAGAAGAATATCATTTGTTGTATTTGCTAAATATTTATGGAAACAGAGGTCCCTTTTCCTCTCTTCATGAATATTAATTAATACAAATAGATGCTTGTAGTGAAAACCTCCTCATCAATTTTTATAGTCATTTAATTTCTGAAACCCAGTGGGACCCTACGACAACATCAGGTTCTGATTACTGCAGGCAATCTCCATACCCTCAGAGACTGCTGGTATCAAAATTAAATCTCACCAGTGTTTCCTCCTATGGGTGCTATCAGATCAATTTCCTTTCCCTTCAGTGAACTCATGCATTCACCATCCCCCTACAGTGGCAACCAAATAACTGTGTGTCTGTTTTGATTATTCATAAATTTAAGAAGTGTGACTGAACCTATGGTCACTCAGTATCTTACAACTGTGGGAAAAAGCACTTTGAAAACAGATGGTGAGTTGGCAAAAACCTCCACTATAAACATTACTCACAAAAGAGGACATACATGCCATTGCGTCAGAAAACTTAGTTGCTGCTGGTGATAACTGTTTCCCAGACAGTTGTATAAACACTCCATCTCTTTCATCTTTAAATTGAGATCAAGATACTTTTACTCCATTAATGATGAGATCAAAGATCTAGGGACTGGCTGTGAGAGGGTTAGCAAGCTTTTCGGAGACATTTGCTCAGTGCCTGATACATTTCATGCAGTAGGTAATAATTTCATTTTTCAACGGAATGAATCAATTTCTCTGATATACCCAGTTAAGGTACTTTGATTATCATCAAACTTATACTTAATTTTTAAAAAGATATTAGCAGGCAGGGTGGGGACAGGAATCATTCAGATGGCATTGAATGGGGCAGAAATAAGAAGAGGTAAGCCGCGGGGAGGGGGCAGCAAAGAGGTCATAGTCTTCTATGGAATCAGAAAGACTCTGAATAAGGGTAGGTCTATCCTCTCCCACTTAGGCTCCAACTTAATGCACCGGATTTATGTTTTCTAGGCAATACTACAGCTTCCCTTGGAAGAAAGGTAAAGAGAATTGTATTATTTCTTATTTCTCAGGCTGAAACTGTTCGATCTGACAAAAGTGCAATTCAGCAGTCCCATTTCAGCTTCGGCTGAAGTCAGGATGAGTAGTATGAAACCTAGTGAGGCTTAAGCTGCTAAATGCAGATAGTAATAGCAATTCCCCTGGCCCTCGTAGTCCTGTGTTAAAGGGCAAATCCACTGGTATATTTGGGCGAGTTGTGTGTAATTGTGTAATGCTTGGGATGAAAGAGAGTTAGTTGTGAGGATGTCAGCTGTGAGGCTGTTAGCGAGTTTGTGTACGCTAGCACTGGCTGGTAGGAGGAGTACTGTGGGTGAAAGCTTCCTGAAGTCCACGTCCTCCTTACACCCAATGTCATCATACTGCCATAAAGCCCCCAATCACCAACGTGTGGCTCTCACACTCATGGGCAGAAAAAAGTAAACTAACTTTATCCTCTAGAAAAATATTCTAAATCTAACTTTTCAAAGTTAATGATGGTAAATTTGGAGATCAGAAAAAAAAATGTCTCTCTGCTTCTTACTTTTCCATCAAGGGGGAAGGAGCTCACAAATCAAGTCCATAAAGGATAATTTTTTACACGTGTGAAAAGTATTATGAAGATCCAGTACCATTAGAAACTTAACATAGCTTGAGATGAGGGAAGGTGCTCCCAAGTGAGTAAGAGTTCTGTTGAACCGTGAAGGGTAAGTGAAGCAAAACCTAGCTGGCTGGAAGATTGCACCAGAGTCATTCAATGATTACGAGCTATTACTGGAGTAGAGGTTATAGAATATAAAGCCTCCAAGAATGGAAAACACCAAATGCCTCTGCATACTTGAGGAAAGACTAGTGTGACTGGACCACAATGTGCAAGGAAGAACATGTCCCAAGCAGCAGCCAACCCAAGCATGAGCACCAGCACCATAGCAATGTAAACATGAATGCCAGCATCCGTAGCAACGTAAACGTGAACGGCAGCAACCGCTGCAGTGTAAACCTGAACATCAGTCCGTTTACCTCACGAATCTCTCACAATACCACCACAGCCTAGAGGGAAGAATGACTATACCATCCCCACTTTGCAGACGAAGTGACTTACCCATGTCACACAATTTGTAAATAGCAGCGTTACCTAGATTCAGATATTTTCTCTTGGGCCACTCCACGTCATTCTCCCTGTGTGCTTTCCCAGAGACATTAAAACCATTTTAGAGATTTTGCTATAAACTCAAAGAATAGGGATTGATGGAAATTTGTTAATTTGATTCCATTTTTAGGCAAATTGCGATCCTACAGCAGTTGGATGTCCCAAGATTTATGACCCTGTCTGTGGGACTGACGGCATCAGTTATGGCAATGAGTGCATGCTGTGTGTTGAAAATATGTAAGTGGAAACTTTAATCTGTAAATACAGTTTTGATGTGTTGTCATCACACATTTACATCACCTCTCCAAAGCCCCATTCCGTACACCAACAGCATGGATCTTACAGTGCGAGAAACAAAAAGTACCTACTTTTTCAAAAAACAATTTTCTTTTTTCTCATTTTCATATACACGGTATGAAAACTTGACTTAAAATCACTTACGTGATAAAAGCACACAATTTTAAAGTAGTTTGGATTTTTGAAAAACCTATAAACATGAAATGCCACTAATTTTAAAACACAATTCTTCATGATAGCAGCGATTCTTTTCAGTACTGGGGATTGAACCCAGGGATTTGCACTGCGCTACATCTGCAGCTCAACTGTTTTGTTTATTTTGTTTTGCTTTGTTTTGTGAAAAAGTCTCACTAAGTCATTAAGTTCCAAGGGCTATGTGCAAATTTGTGATCCTCTTCCCTCAGCCTCCCAGGGTGTTGGGATTCCCAGTGTGTGCCACCAAGCCTGGCTAGTGATTTTTGCCTTCTAAAGCTGCCTAGTATGCAAATATAAATGTTATGGATTTGCATGACCGAAAATGTACTTTTGTAACAGTGAATTTCTGTTTTCTGAAGTGTCCATAAGTAAATGAAGAGAATTATTCCCAAGGCACCCAGAGATGCCACAGATTTTCTATTTTATCCAACAAACCTGCTTACCATACGTGGAGCTTTATGTTAGTTGTCCCTGCTTCCTTTCTGCCTATGACTAAGAGAAAATAGGTTATGAGCACATATAAGACAACTACTTGTTGCAAATGCTGGCAAACAAGGGGTAACTATTTCAGGAACAGAGAGACATGGAAAGGAGTCAAGAGGTCAAGAAAGGTTTCATGAAAAGAAGACCTTATAAACCAGGCTCTAAGTTTTGGTAGCATCTAAAAAGAGCATTCCAGGTTAAATAAGAGTGTGAAACTACCCAAACCAATCAAATGTATTCCACAAGTGACCTGCAAAACAGTTGTGCTGGGGTTGACTTGATATGAAATATCTTTATTTAGGTTCAAATGACTTTGTAAGTTCCATTATTGCCCAGCAGAAATTCTCTTTCTTAAACACAAATCTTATTCTCAGACTGCTGTAAACCATCTCAGAAAATACTCAGAATTTTGCAATGATTTTAGAATTTGGTTTCCAGGGTAAAAGAATTACAATTTGAAGTTTTGAGCCCCAGACATTAGGTATCCTGCCTTGTGGTGGGTCTGTTTCAACAGTAAGAATTTTAAAAAGGAATTTGAAATCACTTGTTAATTTTCTGATGACCTATGTTGTTGACATTAAGATCAGACATCATATTTCTTTCCAAGTGGAGGAAAAAGCATTAAAAAAGCTTTGAGACTTGGTAAGTTTCCAAGTGCCTGGGTCAAAAGGCCCAAACATTTAGTACAGTCTAGCAGAGGGCTAGGACACTTGTTCCTTTGGCCTTGGAAATCTATCAGTTCCAGCTTGGTCTCTCTATTCTTTCCAGCACACATAAATTTGAGAGGAACATTTGGCTGCCAGAAAAATGTAACATCTGTACCTGAATTTCTCAGATAAGAAAATTTGGGTCTGGAAACCAATATGACAGTCTTATGCACAACATACTTCTTAATGTATTATAGTGCTTTAATTTCTATCACTCATTAAAAGTTCCAAAAAATCCTTTGCATAGTAACTACAACCAGGTTCTGACCCTAGTTGTCAGGTTTGGAGAATAGTTGATAATATCAAACTATTGCTTGCACACAGAAGTCTCCTCAGTCATTATGTTCCTGGCAGCTATTATCAGTGAGGACTTCTGTTTCTTATATGTCTTCTGAGGGTATCTATATTGGCAAATTCTATTCTACACATGAGCAATGTCTAACAACTGTCCATAATGACAGGGAGGCTTTATAACCCTGCTATCCGATACATAGCCACTACTCACAATCCACTATTTAAGCCATTAGCACTTAAATACGGCTGGTCTAACTGGCAAACTGGGTTTTTTATATCACTTAACTTTCAATTTAGTAAGTAGCAACATATGGGCATTTTACATACCACACGGCAGTAAACTGCACTGCCATGAAAAATAAGTCAAACGCATATGGTTTGCTCAGGTGTTTATGCTTACCGTATAACTGATTTGGAAATTGGTAGCATAAGTACTTAATGATTATGGGACAAGAAAATCAAGCTCACTTACAATGAATCAGTGAAGGGGCCGGGGTATAGCTCAGTAGTACAACTGCCTGCCTGGCAAGTGCAAGGTCCTGAGTTTGATTACTGGCACCAAGAAAAAAAATCACTGAGGTCCATAAAATATATGAACATCAGCTGTTCTCCAGTAACAAAGAAATGGACAGATTGTGTAAGCTAGTATTTTCAAGGAAAGGAGGCTAGAAAAGATGAAATATCTGCAGTCTTATTAAGAACACTTGAAGGATTTAGGGAAACTTAGCTTAGAAAACTTGATAAAAGCAGAAGGAGGAGAGCAGAGAGGATTTTGTTTCCTGGAGAGGGTGCTTAAAATGAGCAGTAACACGGGATGGAGACACGATTTCCCTTTGCAAAACTTCAGAGCCACAGTCTTCTTGGTTGAAATGGAGATCAATTAGAAGGCGCAGCAATGGCCCCAGAATCACTAAGATAGAAACCTGTTAGCTAGAGGGGTAGCATCAGGAATAAATGAAGAAGCAAAGGACTTCAGATTAATTCTAGGGGTTCACTGCAACACCTCCTATTAGACCTATGAAGTCAATAAGAAGAGATTTCCCCCCTCTGCTGTATCCCTAGTAAATGTCATAGTGATAAACTGATATGTGATGAAGAAGTAAATGAATGGACCAATAAATGCAAGACAGAAAAAGTGAGAATGGATTTTAAACCTAATTTTATTTATTTTAATTTATTGAATGATAGTAAAATAAAATAACAAAAGAACAACAACATAGGCAAAAGCAACACATAAACAGTAAAAATGACATGTTTTCAAAAAAAATGTTAGGAATTCACAGAGGTTGCTCAGATTGCCAGATGTAAGCACGTAAGGTTGTTCAAACCATTAAAGAGGATTTTAAAAAAATGAAAGATGACCCAGAGTTTTGCTAGACAAGGTGGTAGGCATTCTCCAATGGTTGTTATATTGCATATTGTTGTCTTCAAATCAGTTGCTCAGATGACCAGATACAAGCATGGTCAAAATGAGAAAAAGCATTAACTGTTCCTTTCAATAGACCACCAGACGTCAGCAGTGCAGCTACCCCATCCGTCTATATATCTGTTTGTCTATCATCTTTCTGTCTCTTTCTTTTTCTTCTTTCCTCAGTCCCACTTATTCCTTCCTTTGAGCGATTTCTTTCTCTTTCATATTATTTATTGTACCTTTTGGGCTTTATTTACTCTTTCAGATTCTTACACTACGGAGATAATATCATTACACACATGGATCTGATTCAGTTCACTTATGACTATGATCTCAAGTTGCACCTATAAAAGCCTCGAGTTTATCTTTTTATAGCTGAGTAATACTCTATTGTATAAAGATACCACATCTTCTTTATCCATTCCTCAGTTGATCGGCATTTGGGTTGTTTCCAAGATTTAGCTATGACAAATTGTGCTGCTGTAAACATGGGTGCACATATACCGCTGTGGTATGATGTTTTTAATCCTTCTGGGGAAATACCCAGAAGGGAAATAGCTGAGTTACATGGGACTTCTAATACTAGTTTTGTGAGGAATCTCCACACTGATTTCCACAGTGGTTTCACCAATCTACTCTCTCACCAGCAGTGGAGAAGGGTTCCTTTTCCCCCACAGCCTCTCCAGCATTTGTTTTTGGTTGATTTCTTAATAATAACCATCCTTTCTGGGCTGATATGTAATTTCAGTGTTGTTTTTAATCTGCATTTCTTGAATGACTAATGATGTTGAACATTTTTTCATATATTTTTTTGCCACTAGTATTTTTTCATCTTGGTCAGTAAAATTTAAGTTGATTTTGTTTTTCAATTTCTTCTACAGGAAGCGCCAGGTTCCTGTCCTTATTAGAAAATCTGGGCCTTGCTGAGAACCCAGGTTCCAAAATCCCTTACAGTTCCCAGGAGGTCTGGCTGGCCTGACTGTTGAATAAAAGCATCGGTATACGCTTTGCTCCTTCTCAGATGTTTTCCTCCTCAACTGCATGTATGGTTATACCGGGGACAGCGAACTTGGTCAAGCATCAAAATAGACTAAATTTGGCTGACACATGAATCTTATCATTTTAGACAGAGTTTCCCTCACAATGCCTGCTCTTTCCCTCATTTTCCTCACACTCTGAGGCCTGTGCCACAGGATGTGTGAAGCCAGATACAAAAAAAACAGGACAAAGTAGATCATAGACACAATTAATCCCTCACAGCATTCAGCACTATTTTAACCAACAGGTAAAATATTCTCAGTCCAGAAACATTGCCCAACACATTTCACTGATTCAAATCATTGGTTTTAGTTTTCCTGAGTTTTAATTAAGCATCTGTTTTGCCTGACACAGGTCTGTGTACATGGGCTTAAAGCTTCCTGTCTGGTAGAATAGTTTAATTCTGGAGTTTTATTAATCTCAGGATATAAATTATTGATTAGGAACCACAAAGGGAATTTGAATTATTAAGGAAACAAAGAAACCAACAAAACAGCTGTACTTTCTCAGGAATGCTTTGGATCCATTTCTGGGCACAGCCTGAGCCTTCCCAGTAGAGGCAGTTCCCATTAGTGACATAGGGGACGAGCAATTAGCAAAGCAGAGCTCTAGGCCTTCCCAGAGCATTTGAGGTTTGCAGTGTCAACTCCAGAATAAATTCAGTCTGTAGGAGAACACTGAAGAAAGATACTTCTTTAGGAGTCAAAGATCACAACCCAGGAACTGAGACACACAGTCTCGGATCTATGTTCTGATAATTTACAAAATGGAAGCCACACTTAAGCTTAAAATCTAAAGAGGTTACATCAGTGTTTGTCAGAAGTTTGCATGCATGCGGGCAAAGAGTAAGTTGTGTTTTTCAGTACCAGACAGTTTCTCAGAGAGGCAACACAATGCTTCAGCTCAGCAGATTTGCAGAAAACACTTCCAGTAAGTGATGGGATTTTTGTTCCAAGAAGTGAGCTGGTGTCCTGGCACAGGTGTATAAGGAACAAGGTCTGAAGGTGGAGTATGGACCTGTCTGAGATCTGATCTGACCGACATTGCCTGACTCATTTGCGTGCTCTGCATAAGAGGGAGGGCCTCACCCCAAGACTTCCCCAGGACAGCTGCTTCGGCAGTCGGATGGGTGTCTGCTAAGCGGGGAGGCGTGATTCTGAATGATCCTGAGGAGTGGACTCTTCTACCATCACACGGTCCCCAAGTGACAATCTGACAAAGAAAAACAAGGCATATATGCTGAAAGAACTGACTGTGAGGACTTTTTTTTTGAGGGTTTATAGGTGGGTCCTAATAACCCTGTAAGATTACTCTTCTTCTGTGAGGAAGCCTGGAAAATGAAATCACTGATTAATATCAGAACAAAGGAGGTAGCAGAGTTAGGCTTGCAGTTCAGGCTGACTTCATATCCAGTGCTGCTTTTTTGAAACCACAATCACCTCAGCTGGATTACTCCTTGACTTTATCTTGTTTGGGAACTAGAGATAACAACCTCCTGTTAAAAGGGTCTATATGTTCGTATTTAACAGTACCAGATCAGAAAGAAAAGGGAATTGCTCAAGAAAAAAAAAAGTAACTACAAGAAGTGGAAGGAACAAGAGGTGACAACTTGAAATTCTAAGTTTCTGAGAACTATACTAAAGTGAAAAAGTGGATAGAGGGCTAACGGAGGCTGAGATATATGTGATTTCCTGACATACAGTGGAGAATAGATTACCCACTGAACCAGAAATAGCCGATTAAAAGATATTCCGAAACTGGGTTTGGTGGTGCACATCTGTAAGACCAGAATTCAGGAGAATGAGGCAAGAAGATCAAGAGTTTGAGCTCATCCTGGGTGCACACAAAGGTACTGTTTCAAAAAAGAAGAGAAAGGGGTTATTTCACACTTGCCTGACACACATTTAGATTGCTTGTGGTATCCAACATACAGAGGTTTGAAGTTTAACTCTGACCACTAGAGGGTGCTGTAGCCTGCCTAGTGCCTCAGTCAACACAGCTATTACCAAATGCCAAACTTACCGAAGTTGGGGATGCAAGATGGCTTCCGGCATCTTGGCTGCGGGTAGAGGACACTTGAAGGGTACACCTAATATTAAAGAACTTTGCTATGGTAAAAGGAATGTAAATCATTGAATCCTACAAATTGCCATGTCTAACAGCACCGTTCTGCAAGTTCCCAAAGAAGAGAAATTATAAGCAGAAGCAAAATATAACTCCAGAAGATCTACTTTTAAACTGTATTTTCTTTGCCTCGCCAGGAAGTGTATAAAGGCATGAAAACAGAAAAATCCTCTTTTCATCCATGATAAAAGGACATTTCTGCTTGAAATTAGTATCTCACACCTGAGCACCTAGGAGGTGCTCAGTTAATACTAATTATATAAATGAATAAGAGGGAGGCTTGAACAACTTCTGGTTGGCTCCGAAGGATAGATTTCGGGCGGTTGCTTCAGATTAAAGAAAGATCACTTTCTCTGTATCACTAAAGAAATCTTTGGATCACTAAAAATGTCCGATATAATTGCCAAGAGACTCTAATTTATACTACCTACCCTTGCAACCTACTATGTCACTAACTACCCTTGTCTCCAGCAGAAGGCAGAGAATTTCTCAAATTTCAGTCCTTGCCACTAATACTGAGTTAGTAATAATTCCTTCAGAGGCTAATATGTCAGTCTTGCTGTATGGTAACTGCTCAAAAGTATGCTTTTTGCTGTTGTTATTTATCTTGTAACCCTTTTAGCTCCTTGAAAGCCAAATGGTTATTTCTTGGCGAGTGAACATTTCCACGATAAGAATGTTACTTCCTCAGATGACAATTCATTGCATTATTGAATTGACAATTTTATGGAAGAGATTCTTCCTCTGAGTACAAGATGCCACTAAAACTTCCCTACTTCTATGTTTAAAGATATCTCTAAAGTACAAACAATATTTATAAAATAAAAACTCAAGAATAGTTGCTGAGGACAATTCTTACAGATGGAGGAGGATTTATGGCCCTGACAAGGAAGAGGAAGGTAAGTTCAGTGCCCATTGCTCAGACCCTCTCTGACAGTAAAGGTAAGAACTGTAATCCTTATTAAATTCAGTAACACAGGACTATATAATATAGTTAGAGGATCAATAACTTAAGGCACAGTTTCCTTTATTTGTTTCAGAGTGTTTGAAATAGGAAGCTATTGGAAGGGACTAAAATATAAAATTTCTGTCCCATTGGAAAACTAAACTTGTTTGAAAGAAAGCATTTGTCTTAAAAAAATTATACTAAACTTCCTGAGAAAATGTGCATGAAAATATTGACTATTTCCATTTTTCTGAACCAATTTTTCCCCTAAAACTCCTAGCTCATTCCAACTATATAGAAATAAATTTTATTTGCAAAAAAGCAATTAAATTAAAACAACCAAATTTCTTGCTATTTCAATCTCTGGAACTGCCAAAAATTTTGTTTCTTTTTCATTGTTTAAACAGTAGTCAACTTTCACCTAAAAATGTGGAATATGAAGATAATAAAATAGTGTTCACAAAATTGGAATAGCATACATCTTCTACTCTTAAATAAGTTGAAAACTACTAAAAAGCCTGGTTGGAGATGTCACAAACCTCTGTACTTGAATGGAGTACTACTGCAGTCATGCGTCTCATAGACATCTTAAAAATAAATAAAAACAGAGGCCATGGCGTAGATACACCACACTTAACTGCCTAGGTAAATTTAAAATTTGTAGTCCTAAACAAACATTGCTTTCCATGTTTTTTATGATTAAGTTTATTGAAACAATTTATATATGCATAATTATCACATTCTTCATAGGGAATTTGCACCTGTCCATAGTAAATCTTAGTTTTTTCTTGTTCTTATCACATGATCTATAGAAATTAAGCCAGTCAGCTGTAGCTAAATCAATTTAAACAGTTATTTGCCTTTAAAAGGTACATATGAGTGCTAATCATGAAAAAGTCAAGGACTTTTGTGCTCCTCTGTGCTCTATAAATTGTGCTCTATGTGTGACAGAACCAACATTTTCTCTATTCTGCAATTTGAGGTGTTTCAATTCATGAACTAGTCGCATTGTATTCTCAATAAACTTAATAGTCTGGTGATCTGATTTTGCTTGGACAGACAGTAATAGGTAATTCATTCTATGCATTACATGTACAGTCATTAACAAATAGTAAAAGCAGCAAATAATGATGCTTCTTGGTTTCATTTGATTCCTTGTTGAAGACAGAGGAGTAAGAGAAAACTGAGGCTTAAGAGTATCAAGAGGAAGAAGAATGTGCTGCCCTAAAAGATCAGAAGCTGAGCTCCATGATGTTAGCATTTTGTCCAGAAGACATAAATGTTATGAAGCTTAAAGTTCAGGCAAGTTAGAGACCAGGGTGAGAAAAGCACAACAGAGCACTGAGCAAGTAGAGCTTTGAGTCTGCACTGGATGAAAAGACAGAATCATCGGGGTTCCGGGGAAGATGGCGACCAGGTGAGCAGCAAGGGAGCGAACCTCCTTAATAAACACCACCAGCTCGAGACAGACTTGGCGAGCGTGAATGCCGGGACCTCGGCTGGGAAGTTTAGACTGGGCGTATTTCTCTGAGATGCCGGGGGAGATGTGGTAGGGCGGACCAGGCTGCCGGGGCGAGACGTGGGAAAGCCC